>JARGXW010001237.1:0-28584 GCA_029204085.1 Mycena sp. CBHHK59/15
CAAGCTTTGTGCTCTTCGTTTTGTCGCTTTCTCTCTTGATCTTGCCGTTGACGGTGCGAAAACAAAGGCAGACTACTGTAATATACTGATGGCCTGGGTGAGTACTTCTTCTTCATCTTCGGGACGCTCGTACTGACATATGCTCCAGCGCCGAACTAAACCTCTCAACGGCGGCAACTTCATTCCAAAAGCAATCAACTTGAGTCAAATCAAGTTCATCCAACGCGTAATCGCGCAAACCGCCACACCATCCTGGATCAATACCGTGCCTCGTAACTATAGAGGAGCAACGCCGGCACTATCAAAGCGGATGAGTGGTGAACTCTCGCCACCCTATATCTACCATTGGCGCTTGTCCTGCTGTGGTTAGATCGTCCCGCAGACGAGCATTCAGCACGCCTCGTTGGGATGCTCGACCACAGCATGGCATTGTTCCAGACTGTCCTTCTGGTCTGCCGCTACACTATGACGGCTGAGCGCGCAACCGCATACCGTACTTTTCTCAAAACGTGGGTCGAAGGACTCACTGTCCATCATCCTCATACTGTACATCATGCAAAACGGCCCAATGTCCACGTCGCGTTCCATATCTACGATTTTCTTCTACTTTTCGGCCCTGTGATCTTGTGGTGGTGTTTCCCCTTCGAGCGAGTCATCGGCTACCTTCAAAAGATCAACACCAACAACCGTGTGGGAGGAGAACTCGAGGGCATCCTGACAACATCCTTCCTGCAAGGTGCGACCTTGCGGCGTTGGCTTCGACGCCCGGATTGTCCCGAGATCATCAAACAATTCAAAGCAATTTTCGACCGGGCTTTCGCGCCGCAAAGCGAGGCCGTGGGTACTTCTCCTCCTCTTATGAAGGACGGGGATCGTGCGGAGTACATGTTTAACGGCACCAGCTTTTCCCGAGCATCGACACACCTCGGGAACAGTCTGGTTTTATATTATCCTTCAGCTTCGGCGAGCACGCCGATTGCTGGCAGCATCGAACAAATCCTCTCGACTGGAGAGGATACCTCTTTCATCATTCGTCGCCAGGATCCCTTCCCTTCTGGGCAGTCAGACCCATTTCTTCGGTATTACCCTTACTTCCCTGCTAAGACGTACTCTTCTAAAATGCAAAACACCACTGATACGGTCAAACCGTCTATGATATTATCCCACTGTGCACGATTCGAGTTCTCACAAGACCGCGCCGTAGTCGTTAATCTGTCTAGAAGCTAGTCCGAGTTCAATATAATCTATTCACGTTACATTCTTATTGAGTGACGATCTGCAGACGACGATCTGCAGACCATCTGCAGACGATCTGCAGATGAGTTTAATAGTGTCTTAATCTTGAAGTTTCTTATCCAGTTTCAAGCACCTCTAAACGAGAATTCATTTTTTTCATTTCAGCTCCCTCTAAACCTAATTCAAAATTCAAAGTATCAACAAGGATATCGACAGGCTTTATATGTTGGATTTCGGAATTCGCTTCAGGGTCGTCTATTCCTTTTTTTGTATATTACATTTTTTCCCCAGCGAAAGGTGCGGCGATACTTCAAGCTTAGTGGAGTTTTATTTGGGCTTCGATACATTAGATTAGGCATTACATTTTGCTAAGTTATAAATCAGAAATATAAAATCCTGTTTTGGGCCATATTATTTGGTTTGCAATATTTTAGCTACCGCAATTAACTTATTTTCCTACTAAATTTACGAACCGGCGCTGTGAGTCCAGACCCAATGAACGGTCACGTGTTCACACAGGCATCTCTTTCGACATTCAACTTGAAATCACTGTCACGAACAGCAGAAAACACTTCAACCATGCTGAAACTCCTCCACTTCAACGATGTATACCGTTGTGCTCCCCAAAAGCTCGCGCCTGACTCAACCGACCCGATCGATGTTACCCAGTTCGGTGCTATGCTGGACAGTCTGAGGGATCAGTGGAACGGACTGCCCGATGGCACGAAGGATGGTATGTTGTTCGTTACCGACCGTCTTTCACACTATCGACAAATTCCATCGCCTCCAGGGCTGGTGTTGTTCTCAGGAGATGTATTTTCCCCCTCTGTCGAAAGCTCGGTTACACGAGGCAGCCATATGGTGTGTATCGATTCTGATGAATCACCTTAACTCTCAAAATTTCGCTTCAATAATAGGTACCTGTCATGAATGAACTGAATCCCAATGTCTCACTCACTGGTCAGTCTCGTATCGAAATGTACGACTAGACAAACTACAGTTCTAAATTCATTTCAGGCAATCATGACTTCGATTTCGGTGAGCTTGACACTTACGTGTTTTCGTGTTCATTCCTAATCACCTATGTTAACAGGTTACCCTCATCTTTCGAAATTGATACAAGCCACAAAATTTGTACCATTCGTATCTTCGAGCAATGTTTCCCTGTTTAACTCAACCACAGCCCTGGCTTCTGAGCAACATTGTGGACACCACCACCTCTCGCGTTCCTGCTCATTTATTTGAATTCCAGGTCTTAGAGCGGGCCGGCCTCCGTATCGGCATAATCGGTCTCGTCGAAAAGTAAACTAACCCGACATATCTCGAGCTGCAGCTGAAGTAGACATCGCAGGGATTGGATCGCAACCGTGGCTACTTGGCCTCCTACCTTCGAGTACAGGGACATGAAACAGGTCGGCCTGGAACTTTCTGAACGGCTAAGAGGCGAACATAAGTGCGATGTAGTGATCGCCCTGACCCACTGCCGGTTCGTCGTCGCACGACATCTCCAGGTTCTTGATCTGATGGATAATACTGTGGTATAGGGTGCCCAATGTAAGGCTACGACTATCTACTTATGTATTACTCGTAATTGAAAAAATATCCAGGATATAGCGCTCGCAAAAGGTTTGCGAGCACTGTCGCCCTCAGCTCAAGCAGAACAACCTATAGCTTCCTCGCATGGTGTCGACCTCATTCTCGGAGGACACGATCATCTATATTACGCCAGCAAAGGAATGACCGCCTGGGAGGACTACGACACTTCACAGGACATCTTGGGGGCTGAAGCGGATAACGGAGATGTACTTGTGTGCAAAAGCGGCACTGATTTTCGAGATCTGAGTGAGATCATTCTGGAGTTCGAGCCCACTCCATCAGGTAGTGTCAGAAAAAAGGTCATAAAGCGGATCACAGGTACGATACGACAGCCTTCTCTTTTGCCTACGGATGGTCAATTCTGAATAGGGAAGAGACATTCAACGAAACCTGGCTCCAAATCGTCCGAAAATTTGACAGAAGTTGTCAAAACATTTTTATCCTCTGTTTCGTCCACTCTCAAGGCTCCTGTTTGCAATACTATGGTTGCAATCGATGTTCGATCCCAGTTCATACGCACTGGGGAGTCGGCTGCAGGCAACTGGTTTGCCGATGTTATTCGGCATGCCTACGATGACACCCTGGCGATGAAAGGTTGCGGAGGCTCTGACGGAGTCCTAATCTGTGCTGGCACTCTTCGAGGGGATAGTATATACGGCCCTGGTAGGCATCACACTCTGCATATCATTATTTTGTTGAGTTTTCTGTCAGGGCAAATGACTCTCGGTGATATTCTTGAGATATTGCCATTTGAGGACCCTATCATTGTTGTGGAACTTGATGGAGGCAAGCTTGGTGTTCACTTTACTTTCTCCTGTCTTACCTCAGCACCACAGCGGCCATCTGGGATGCGCTCGAAGCCTCTTTGGGCTCCTTCCCAGCGCAAGAAGGGTTGCATCGTTTTGTGCATTCACTTACATACCTTTCTGATGGTAGTCTAGGCGTTTTCCTGTTATCTGTTGGAAAAGTGGCTGAACCAGGATTTGAACCTGGGACCTCCAAGTGATTGCGCCACTGGTGCTCTAACCAACTGAGCTATTCTGCCGATAGTGTGAAGGGAACAATATTCCTACTTCAACACTCCCCCGGTGCCCGAGCACTATTGGCTCTTGGGAACTCACAAAGGGGGGCACCATTTTTCCTGAAGCACTCCAGAATGCAGAAGTCTCAAATGAAGTCTCTGTCTTACAACTGTGAGTTGATGCTACCATGTTGGAAAAGTGGCTGAACCAGGATTTGAACCTGGGACCTCCAAGTGATTGCGCCACTGGTGCTCTAACCAACTGAGCTATTCTGCCGATAGTGTGAAGGGAACAATATTCCTACTTCAACATTATCTCCGGCTTTCGTGTGTCCTGGGACTCCCGCCGACCATGTGAGTAAATAACCTCAGCCCGAAACGACGAGCAACGAAAGTAAGCATCAACCGTAGCCGGCCAGAGAGTCCTCGGAATATGGTGCTTGAAGGAAGTGGAGGAGAGTGAATCTGGACATGATGTTCCGAGCGGACGCTCCACCCCGCGACTTGTGGATGGGGAACCAATCCAGAGAACAGCCGAAAAGACATATAAAGTCGTAACTCGTCAGTATATGGCGGACGGTCACGACGGTTTTGAAGTGTTGAAAAGGGGAAGGCACATCATCGATGACGAAGCGAGTCGCCGCACATTCCAAACGTGAGTACTGTTCTTACTTACCTCTTTTTTGCAAGGGTGGTCAAGTGATGTCCGCCATTGTGCGCAAGTACCTGATGGGTATGGCGTTTGTTCTTGCTTCTTGTTCGATTATGGAGGATTTGACAGGTTCGCACTACGTCAACACAATGGTTAGGCTTGTTGCTTCTCATCGTGAATCGGTGCATCTGCATTCGACTACCAAGGGCGCCATTAGCAGACGGCAGCGGGAACGGTATTCATCTTCTCACGACGCGATTGCACAGCAGTGGAACCACGCCGCCCACCTCGCTCTCCGCTTGACCAGATCTAGAGCTCATTATCAAGATCATCTCAATGTTTGCACACTAGGTCAGAGACACGATCTAGAATCAGGGTGGTATCTGACCAAAACACATAGAGAGTATGAGTTCTATCAACGTCGATCCCTTTGACGGCGAGAAAGCTCGTGCTGGCAAAGAAAGCAAACCAATAAAATTTGACTATCAGGACTTACTCACCATCAGCCCCGAAGTTGACGGGAGGCTTAAAGACGAAGCTCGTTGAAAGAGCAGGGAGATTGTCACGGAGGCGCGACGTCCCAAACCTCGATGAACCACTTGTTTGCACCATGTATATCGGAAAGTTCTTGTAGAATCTTGATATATTCATCTACTCGGACACAGTCGAAAATCATGAAGCATGTTAAGATAGTCATTGACATGGTTCGGCGCTGCCTGAACGGACTATACCATACCTTTGATCATGCCTACCTACCGCCTCCGCATTCTTGGATCGTCTGACGGTATTTCGGGTTCGGGTGCTTTCCCCGCGGGGTTCCCGAGATATGTTTGCAGATGATGGATCAAAAACCCGGCACCGTACCCAAGCGTTCCTCCACCGAGGGTAACTATAAGAAATAAGTCTACATGCAAGCCGAAAAGAAGAGACCTACGGTCAAGGAGCCCAGCCCTATTCCAGAACATGGCAGGAACCAGGCAGCAAGCAAGGACACCCCCAATGGTACCAAAATCATCTTCTCGTCTTTGAGCCACCTTAGATTTTCATTCAATAAGCATTGTGGAACAGGGATCCACACATACACTATAGGAAAGTTCGACTCTCCGTTGTCTTAGCGTTTCGGAAGGAGTTAGAGCACTCCGCGAATACGAGACGATACCCCCGGCGCCGGCAACTGGATTCAGCTGCAGTGAGCATCGTGACCATGCTGATGGCGGCCCCTACGGAATTCATGCAAACCTCCCAAAGCTGACACAGTCGAAGTGTTAAGCAAACGCTCCACAGAAAACCTCCTAGCGCGTTTGGATGTGAACAGAAGAGCCACGTATAAGGGGGGGCCAAGTAGGGAACCAATCGCAAATGAACTTTTCATGGTCCGTGCAGTGATGTACGCCGAATCTGAAGTCCACTTCTCTGAGAACGAGCAATCATTGTTTCACTAACAACGTTGAGGGTCTAGGGTAACTTGCCTGAAGCAAACAACGAGGGAGGAACCTGCGCCATTTCTACGAAACCAAAAGTTCTGAACTTGTCACGTTGTGACCACTGGTATTATTTTTCTCTCTCAACGACCATGAGCACGATGCTCCAAACATACGATACGCACATGGGCGATTATCCCATCGACATTGACATGCAGCACCCCTCCGCAGAACCTTGGTTTGACGCAGAGTCTCAAATGGAAGACGATGCTCCTCTCGAAAACCCCTTCACCGACCATGAAAGCACTCTTAGCGTGGAGGTCGACATGGAGGAACCTTCTGGTGAAAATGAGTATGAGATGGCTGACGGTGACGAAGAAAATTACGAGGAGATGAGTTCCGACTTGCTCGACATTGAAGTTTATGACGCATCGGAAACGCTGGACGCTACTGTCCCCCTCGTAGAGCATGCACAACCCCCCGAGTCACATCCGTTCGAAACTGGCACACACGCAACCACGACACCCTTAGTTCTCGTTGCAGCTGAAACTCTCGGAATGTCGCCTTTGCCCCCACCGGACACCGAGCTTCCAGATGCGTTGGCGCCAGAAGATGTACAGGCGTTTGAGGAGCATCCCCGTGATGAAGAAACTACCAGTGCTGAGCCTACGGCCGATCCACCTGTGGAATTATTCATTTCCCTTCCTGACCAAGAAAATGGGGAAGCAACCAGCGAGCTTGCGACTCTTGAAGAGTCAGCTCAAGAGGTGCAAGAGCATGGTGAACCAGCAGGCGCGGACGCCGCCCACCTTGACGAGCACTGTCAGCCCTCCGATATAGTGGATGCAGCTTGTCGTGACGTAGAGCAGGAGCAGGCCGAAGAGGATGAAAGCACTTCAGGGGATCCGCATGAGATCTCAGAAGGCGTTTACATCGACCCACCCCCTGCAGTTCTGGTGTCATTCGAATCACCGGATCTCGATAATGTCTGTCTATTCAACCAACCATTGCACTCGCGCTCTCCTAGCCCTGCGCAAGACACTGGGCAAGGTTACCAGGTCTTCACTCTACTTCTTCATCATCACCCCACCCTTTATTACGAGCCTCTTACCAGCGTCTTCGAGGTTCTTCGTCAGCAGGAATATGTCGCAAGAATTCCTCAACTTGCTGACGCAGAACTAGTTTTGGATGCATATGACTTGCAACTTGTCATTTCCGAGGTGCCTCAAACCTTCTACTTGACAAGTTCGCCGCAACTGACATCTCTTCCAGGATAATGTTTATGCACGTGAAGTCACCTTACATGACCTGAATGTGTTACACGATGGATCTGATATTACTGGGCCGTTACGCCTTCGACTGAAGTCCGTCGTACCCAGATTTATCCTTCGTTACCATTTGCTACAGGATCAGGTGGCTGGCCTCAATCTTACTGCCGCAGGTGACGAGCAGGAGCACTTGGATGAAACCGAAAATCCTCAACAAGGTTAGCAAACTCGGCCCCTCTTCTAGTGAAGCGTAATCTGATTTTCACAGAACAAGAACCGCCAGAGTTGAGCAGGCAGGAAAATGAGCCCCAACCCGCAGACCAAAAAGATGAAGAAAGCGCCGAAAAAACCTTTGCCTCGGGCTCAGCTAAGAACCCAGCTGATGGCGGGCACGTAGAACCAAAACCAACTTCAGAGGATGAGTCTGACAATGTGAAGCCACTCGAAGCAGCGATAGAACAGACCACCGCAAGTGTTCCTAATCGTAGTGCCGTCCAACAGGATGCTGAAGAGAACGTGGAACACGAAGAATATCTGGAACTGCAAGAGGAGGGTGAAGTTTACGGTGAGAACGTACAGTATGACGAGGTTGATGAGGCGGAGGCGGAGGCGGAGACAGAGGCAGAGGCAGAGGCAGAGGCGGAAGCGGAGGCAGAGGCAGAGGCAGAGGCAGAGGCAGAGGCAGAGGCGGAGGTGGAGGCAGAGGCGGAGGCGGAGGCGGAGGGCTTGTCTGATGAAGAGACCGAGGAGTTCGTCGTTGTGGAGACGTCTGTCCATGAAACAATTATTCCGCTGACTGGGAAGGCCGCCGCCGAAGATATAGGTAATGGTACGTGTTCACGAGACTTTTTTTCACTTCAGTTCTCATCCACGCCTTCACAGAGCTCAACAAAAAATCAAATCCGACACCTCCGTTGCAGGTTGGCGGCCCTGATGAGCCAGGCATGCCCTTGGTACTTTTTGAAACCTTCTATGCTAATGTGATGACTTTAGGACCATCTAATCATAAAAATCGCAGCGTTGAAGATGAGCCAGCCGCGCAAGTCGACGTTGAGGACCCTATTGGCACATCGGCTAGTGAGTTGCCTCTTCTCTTTATGCTTTATACGTGATACTTACTGTCTACTTCGTAGACAATCCCGTAGATCTATCAGAACATGACGATGCCTATCTTGAAGAGGAAAACTACGATGACTGGGAGGATGCCGTTGAGGGTGACGGAGATCCTGATACTACATGGGAGGCTGAGGCTGGACACGAAACGGCTTCGAATGAGAGCTCCGTGACACTGTCAAGCAAGGCCTCCAAGAGATCGTTCGATGAAGTCGAACTGGAAGAAAATGAGGCCGATGGAGATTCACCACCGGGTTCTCCAGGTATGCTTCGGTTTTTTCTCCCATAATCTCGTAATGCTGATGCTTCAATACAGGAGCTAAACGGACCCGAGTGGATTGAACTGCTGTGTTCCTGAGCATTTCCGCTGCACTCAGGGAACTTCATCGACCTGCATACCGTCGAGTGCGGCGGTCGCTACTTGATTCCAGCTCTACCTCTATCGACATTTTCACCCCGCATTGACGCATTATCTTTCATATGACACACAAGGCTAGGTCGTTTTTTCCAGCATGATTCCCATGTCGTTCTTCTTTTCTTTTACTGTCTGCTTTCGCTAACCTTCCAGGTACTTTGTGGATGGCAGTGGCGTGTAGGTGTCGGTGGCGTGTAGTGAAGCAATGATGAGTGTAGGATACTTCCTGTTGGCCAATATGTATCCAGCTTTTTGTCACTCCTGCAATTCACCTTTTTCGTCATCTGTTGCCCATCCGGAGACTGCCGAACGAAATTTACGTTTACCTGTTACCCAACACTTACTTTCCTGACTCAAACTTCAGGCCTCAGACTCTTGTTGCCTCTGAGCTCTCTCATAATTTATGCCCTTGTTCTGACGACATCCTCAAACACCCCGGTGTTGTTATTTTGCTCTTCCTTGATGGCGGACGCACAAACTGCTCGGCTCTGCGCTCAAATCATACATGCGCAATTTGGTCCCTTGACAGCAGTGAGCGGCCCAACTATCGTCGCTCTATTTGAAGCTTGAAATATTGCCCTAGAACGTCGCATCTATCCTTCTTACGCGTGGCCGTCTCACGCTTCCTCAGGTCGTGCGCTTCACATCTCTCAAACCACGGACCGTCCGTGCATCGGTGCTTGTCTTGGTACAACACAATGTTCTTTGGCACGCTCATTCGGAGGACGAGGGAGAGGTGCTTGAGATGAACATAGAGGAGTGTCTGGTACGATTGCGATTTGGGCGATTCGTTTGGCAAGCTGGGCAACTTTTTTGCGATGCGGTAGGCGTTTGGCCGATTCCCATTCCGCCTTCTGACCGCCTCCGCTTCCCAGGGAGCAGAGATTGTTCAGCTTATTCTAGACCATGGCAAACTTCGTCCTCCCGACATTATTTCTCAGTTATCTCATCACGACGCCAAAGGTTATTTTTTCCCCATCGTCATGTATCCTTATCTTTCTAATATCACTCAAGCTGCTACTGTGTATTCTCAGGCGCTTCACGCGCTCGTCACATCGTCTTACTTGAAGCCTTCCACCATCCTATCTCACGTCTCTCCACGCGACAAGCGGATCCGGTATGAAGGGGAGGAAAAGGCAAAGATTGTTGGGTTCCCTACTGCCAAGGAGCTGCGGGAGGCGAGGGAGACTGCAGATGCGCGGTTGAAGCGTGAGGAGGAGGAAGCAGAGAATGTCGGGTTGGTGAGTATTGTGTTGCACAATAATTGATTCGTTTGTAAATCATTCAGTTTTGAACAGAAACGTAAAGCGAAAGACCAGAAAGGTCCACGTTCGACGAAAGTAAGCCCCACAATGAGCTTGCCTTTCTTTGGCTCACATGTTGGCAGCGAAAAGTCGTCGAGGAGGAGGACGTCGTCGATGTATGTTTCTAACTTTCCGGCGTTTTTTTCTTCTAAAAATGCATCGACTACAGCCAACGGTGTACTTCCGAGTGAATTATGACAAATTCAACATTCACATTCGGAATACGGTACGTTCATTCAGAATGTTCAACCCATCAATCATCACTTATGGTTTGTGAAGTTGATTGAAAAGGCTGCCAACGAACGATTCAATGACGGCGCCGCTCTTGTTCTGAGAGCGACACTAAAAGTGACTGAGTCGAAACAGAAGGACATTTCGGATGCTAGGACAGGTGATGAAGGGTCTCTTTGACTTGCAGTCATCTCACCTCCTCCAAGAACCTGTTACGGTCTCTAACATCGCCGTTACGCTTTCCGACGAAGAAGACTTGGCGTCCGGCCTGATCCTCAAAACAAAAAATCCTTCGAATACTGCCTGTATCAAGGATTATTTGGGAATGTTGTCGTGTGCGGACAATCCCACGCCGGCAGGACGAGCAGCAGTTTTTTTGTCCTTGGATCTTCCAAAGTTCAAGTGGAGTTTGAAACCATCTGCAAGCGGCTCCGCAGACGTGTCCTGGAATCGGTGACGAGGGAGCGGCATGGTCCTGAGGGTGTACGAATCCTACGATTATTGCTGGACACGGGCAAGATGGACGAGAAGCAGGTGAGTATACCACACACGAGTCTTACGTTCGACTGACCGGTTTCCTCAGATCTCCAAAGTTGTAATGATACCGGGCAAGGATGTCCGACCTCTGTTAACTCTCATGTCCGCCGAGTCTTTGATTAGCACACAAGAGGTGTCCAAAAGTGCAGATCGTAATCCAGCACGAACATTTTACCTTTGGTGTGTCGAGCTTTCATCGTCTCGCTTCGCCGTTCCTGATAGCGATTCAAGGTATGTTGATCTCCAAAAGCATACTCGGTGATTCTTGGCAATCTTTACAAAACGCTGTATAATATTGGGATTCGGCGGCAAGCTGAGCGGGAGGAGCCCATGCTAAAAGCGGTACTGGAGAAGCGGGAGAGGAGCGATGTGAGCCAGGATGAGGCGGGGTTGCTGTCTCGATTGGAACTGGACATGATCAAAGACTGGGAGGGCAAACAAGAGAAGCTGACGGTGCTAGAAATGAGAGTGGAGGAGTCTGTGTTTATCTTGCGGGACCTTGGTGTTTTTGGAATCAACGAGGATTGATTTTCAGCAGTCACCGTTAACGTTGGACCTCGAGAGACCTCGAGGTACCCCTGCCCAAGTGCGCCCGCGGAGTTCCAAACTTCAAAGTCCGCAGCGCGTCGAGTAATACTTATTGAATAGGTCTGCTCCCAACTTTCACCATCGCCCTCTCAGATGCTCGTGGAATTAAACAAGCCACTCTTCAATGCTCGCGTGCAGCGGATATACGCCGGATGGCGTGTATGTCTTTCCGCCACCAATGCCCAACTTCGTTTTCTCACTCAATATCTGGTTGGCTTAGAACGCGGCACAAAACGAGGACTACGGCTCAGTAGCCGACACAGACGCCCTCCTTCTTGTTGCAGGTGATCCTGCGCCCGAGGATGAGCCCACGCGGAAAGGGACGTGCGTGCAGGTGTGTTCAATCTTCATACCACATGCGCATTTGTGACCATCGAGGACTCACCTTACGTGACTCATAGCAATGGCTGCTCGGCTACGAGTTTCCTTCAACTCTTATGCTTTTTGGGGAGCAAAAGATAACCATCCTATGCTCCGCGTCGAAAGGTATTACCACTACGCGTTCATCTCCTCTCACTCACGCGATTTCTTCCAGCCAAAATCCTTTCTCAAATTGAAGGTTCGTCAGGTAGCGTTCCTGTCGAATTCTGGCCCAGGCGAGGGGTAAAGAGCCGACGAACGATGCTCTGCCCCGCTTTTTCGATCTGTACGCGTCCAAGAAGCGCGTTGGAACCCTCCAGAAAGAGGTCCACCGTGGCAAACTCATCGATGATGGAAGAAACTTCTCTCCGACGCCGCCGTCAAACCCGAGCTTGTGGATATGGCCCCGCCCTCTCCGCTTTCATGGCTGTAAAGGACGCGGATGAACTCGTGAGTTTACTCAACGTCCGTAGACAAGTGGGCTTACCCCGTGTTAGAAATGCCTCCAAACGGCATCAGTGATCACATCCACCCTTCTCAAGCACTACGTTACAGACAAACTGGAGTCCATATTGGACAAAGAATCCAAGATATCTCACGAGACGCTTAGTGCGCAAATCGAAGCCAGACTTGGGTCAGGGGAGGGCGATAACGCAAAGCCCCCGGACCAAAAAGTGTGGAGCAAGGGAAAGGGTCTGGGAGATGTGCGTGCTCGTGTCGTCTTGGTGGCTTTCTTCTGACTATGGTTCCTAGGTCGACTGGGCACTAGTCGAATTCTGTTATCCCCCCATTATCATATCTCGATCCAGTAGTTCTGGCTACGACCTCCGTTACACCGCTGAATCCACAGAGGATTTAATCTCCCATAAGGGGGTTCTCCTGGTGGCGTTTGGCCTGCGGTACAAGTCTTACTGTGCTAATGTTGGCCGCACATTCATTGTTGACCCCACTCCTGTACGTTTGGGTTGATTGCCCTTCGGTACCGCCAACTGATCGTCTCTACAGGAGCAAGAAGGGCAGTATAGTCTTCTGCTGTCACTGCAGCAGGAGCTACTCTCGAAAATCAAGGATGGAATATCTGCCCGTGATGCTTATCAATGCGCTTTATCTTACGTCAAGGAAAAGAGCCCCGAACTGGGAGAAAAATTCCAGAAGAACATCGGTTTTGGGGTGAGTCACCCCAGCACGATGGATCCTTCTGAACTGACAACATGCAGACTGGGGTGGAATTTCGCGACTCTCCCTATCTTCTTTCTCCTAAAAATGGGCCGAATTCTCAAAGAAAATATGACCTTCAGTCTCGGACTCGGGTTCAGTGATCTCGTAGATGCTAGCGGTCACAAGTACGCATCGTTCTTCCATTACCGTATTTTCTTGACATGCACCTCAGGTATGCCCTGCAGCTGGTTGACACAATCAAAGTTGAATCAAATAAGTCTATCCTACTAACGGATGGAACCCGGTCAATCAAAGACACCATGTTCTTTTTGACACCTGAAAACGCTGAAGAAAAACCCAAAAAGAAACCTCCCGTCATACCACGGAAGAATGGATCACCACCCAAGAAGACTGTAGCCGGGAAAGTTCTCAGGAACCAGACTCGTCGTGCCGCTCAGGACGAGGTCCATCAGACGGCAGCCGCGAAGTTGGCCGAGCATCAGCGGGAGCTTCACGACCAGTTACAAGTACAGGGTTTGGAGAAATATTCCGAAGAAGGCGGAGGCACCGGTGGGAAAGAGGGCAAAGGTTGGAAAAAGTTCCAAAGCTACAAAGGAGAAGCCGGACTACCCGCAGACGTCGAGAAATTAAGGGTGAGTATCTCCGTCCCACTCCTGGATAAAGATCACATCTCCTCCCAGATACACGTCGATCGCAAGGCACAGACCGTCATCTTGCCAGTTCACGGGTTCGCGGTACCTTTCCATATCAATACTATCAGAATGCCAGTAAAACGACGAAGGCGAGTTTACATACTTGCGCATCAACTTCCAGACACCGGGTCAGCTGGCTGGAAGAAGGAAGATACGGTGCGATCAAGGACTCGATGTGCTCTGCATTCAAGGTCACTTACACAGATACTGTAGCCTTTCGAAGACCCTGATGCAACATTTATTCGCTCTGTCGTGTTCCGTTCTCCGGATGGTCATCGGTTTGACACCATTTGCAAGCAAATCACAGATTTGAAAAAAGAGGCGAACAAACGAGGAGCAACAGAAGAAAGAAATGGCAGATGTTGTTGAACAGGACAACCTCATCGAGATTAAGGGTCGACGACCAGCGAAAATGCCCGAAGCCTTCGTTCGGCCTGCGTTGGATGGCAAGAGGTTGGCCGGCGAGGTCGAGATCCATCAGAACGGTGTGCGCTATCTGTCGCCTATGGGTCAGAAAGTCGGTCAGTTTTATTTCTTGCTGTCCGACTACTTGTCACCTTATTCGAGACAGATATTCTCTTCAGCAACGTCAAGCATCTGTTCTTCCAGCCATGTGATCACGAGTTACTTGTCATTGTTCATCTTCACCTGAAAGCTCCCATCATGATTGGCAAAAGAAGACCCTTGTCAGTCGCTAATATATGTTTCCTTCGTCACTCTGATCTTCTAACTCAGGACGTTCAATTTGTCCGTGAGGCAACTGACGCTCAATTCGACGAAACCGGGAACCGAAAGAGGAAACACCGATACGGAGATGAGGACGAGATCGAGCAAGAACACCACGAGCGAAAACGACGACAAATGCTCAACAAAGAAATCGAAGCCTTTGCTCAGAAGATTGCAGACGCAGCTTCCGCGTCGGTATGTTATGGTATCATCCATGTGTTCAGCATGCCGAGCCTGCTTCATTCTAGAATGGCGATCCTTTGGACTTGGATATTCCATTCAGAGAATTGTCCTTCGAAGGGGTGCCCTTCCGTACTAGCGTCCGCCTACAACCGACGACTGAATGTCTGGTGCACCTCACTGATCCTCCCTTCCTCGTTGTCACTCTGGCCGAGATCGAAATTGCGTCGCTGGAGCGTGTCCAGTATATCTTGAAGCAATTTGATCTATGCTTCATCTTTAAGGACTTTTCGAGGCAACCGTTACATATCAACTCTATACAGAGCACCCAGATGGACGACGTCAAGAACTGGCTAGAGTTGGTGTTCTTCCTGTCTTCCATGGCAGTTTGCTTACCCTGTACTTTAGCTCTGTCGACATTCCCATGACGGAAAGCCCTGTCAACTTTAACTGGGGTCCTATTATGAAAACCATCAACGATAGTCCCTATGAATTCTTCCACGGTGGAGGATGGTCATTCCTTGGTCGGGGGAATGGCGCTGATGTTTGTTGTCTATGATCTGATTGAAGCTTGTGTGCTTATTAATCCACCAGAGCGATCATTCTGACGGCTCAGAGTCGGAATCGGAATTCGAGGCTGACTCTGAGGAACTCCTAGAAGTTGAGAGTAGTGACGATAACAGTGCTTACGGCGACTCCGCCGACGGAAGCAATGAAAGCGGATCCGATTTCGGGGGCGGCGGATCCGATGAAAGTGATGAAGGTTTGGGCTCTGCCTCTCTTGTATCATGTGTACTAAGAAAGCCTTTTGTGTGTGTGTGTAGCCGATGACTGGGACGAATTAGAAAGGAAGGCCGCAAAGTGTATGCACTTTCATCTTTCCATCCTCCATGTTCATATATTTTTCGCAGCGGATCTAAAACGAGCTGATGGCTCCAAGAAACGGGACTCAGACGACTCCGACGACGAGAGACCGAAGAAGAAGAAGTCGCCTGCCAAGTCAAACGGTAAATCCAATGGGAAACCAAACGGGAAGCCCAAGCCTGGGAAGCGGTGACCAGTTCTGTTTTCTTTTTTTCGTTCCTTTTTTCTGCATGCTTTACTGTACATCTTCCGAACTATATATCTCCTGTAACTTTAGTGTGCAACTCGCCTTTTGTCCTGAGTCAGAGTCGTCTTCCAGTGCAGGAAGTGCCTGGAAGAATAATTTTCGTGTCCAGTTTTTCGGTATCACAGTCAATCTCCTGCAGAAGGAAACTATCCACCAATACTTATTGAAATGAATATGTCTTATGGGCTACATATAATGGACACTAGTGCAGCCTATTGCCATATTGTGAGTCGCCAGCGATAAACATATGCTACTTCAAGTTCAACTGATTGATGGATTCCCAAATTTGACAACGTCGACAACTCGCACCTTCGCTGCAGAGCTCAGTATATTTGCAGGCTGAGGCGTTTTCAGGCTCGGATATCTGAAAGCACATTGAGGGGTGATATCTTTCCGCGAATCCTGGACAAAAATGGCTCCTTTGGAAGGCCTTTCAACTATCTTTGACTCTTCAACTTGTTCGCGTAAGGGTCTGTGCCCCGTCACACGTATTCGAAACCAAGGTGAGTCCGTTCCCAGAGTGGCACACTTTCAACTCAATCTCCATGTAATCCACCCCTTTTTCTACCCCAGCCGAGGCCCTTGAAAGTCACTCTCTTTATTTTGAAGTTCATGGTACAGGACCGGAGAAACTCGTCTTTATCATGGGGTAACCTTATATTCCATTCATTTTGAAATCCTTGCCTTATCCGCAGGTAGCTTGAACAGCTCTTGTTTTGCTTGGCTGAGTCAAATTCAGCACTTTGGCCCGCTATCGCAATACTCCCTCCTTGTCTTCGACAATCGGTTCGAGCGCGGTCGCTAACGTTTACCTAATGTCACTGATTATACTCCAGAGGAGTTGGACATTCTGGCGTCCCACGTGGCCCATACACGTATTGTGCTTTTTTCTCCTTTCTATCTATATGCATCTACTCGTCTCGTTTAGGACCAGCGGCATGGCGGAAGACGCGATAGTTCTTCTCGACTATATAGGATGGACCGAAAAGCGAGATATTCATATCGTTGGAATATCTCTGGGCGGTATGATAGCTCAAGGTGGGAAGTTTGAACTTTCACCCAAGATGATCGTTCGAAATACTCTCTTCAGAGCTTGCCACTCGGATACCAGAGCGAATTGCATCTCTTACACTTGCTGTTACCACACCCGGAGGGCGACCGTGGACAAATTTCCCGCCAGTGAGGATTCCACCTGATATAGCTGCACTTTACTCAATATCCTCAAGTGGAAAGGTCTCGTCTCCCTGGCCAAGTAAGTACTACTTTTGCGATCTCAAGTACTATAACTAACTAAAGTAGACTTTTGTTTACACCAGAAATGGAAGCGAAAATTCCGCTTGTCCTAGACATGCTTTATCCACCGCAATGGCTCGTTCAACCTGCGGAGGGCGATAATGAGGGTCGTAATAACCGCGAAGTCCAGGTTGAAGTAAATTTACCACTATAAATGCACCGCACCGTTCATAACCGTCTCCAGCTTTATCGTCAAAGAATGTTGATCACCCCTCCTCAACACTTCATCGGCGCGCTCTCTCAGATGTCTGCAGCGCTCACTCATCACGTTACTCAGGAAGTTCGCAAGAATCATATCTATATCTGCTTGTTCAATGCTCACAGAGCTTTAGCGCCTGAGGAGCATCTCTGAAAGCATACCCAAAGTCCTCATCGTAACGGGCGACGAAGATAATCTCGTCTCGCCATCCAACAGTCGATACATCAAGTCCTGCATGCCAGATGCTGAGTGGGAAGAGTGGAAGGCAACTGGACATGCAATCCACGTCCAGCGACCGAGTCAATTCAACCAGCTGTTGGAGAGGGTATTCTCGGAGGGAAGAAGAAAATCTGGGGGTCAATAGAACTATAAATCAGATCGAATACATAGACAACCTCATATAATTTAATAATTTAAAAATGCAGCTTGGCAGATTCTGACAGTCCATACAAAATTTGGTGTGACAGTGATATCAGTGACGCCCAGCACAACTTCGAGATCGATGAGTATCCTTCCTCCACTCAAATTCGCCTCAAGACTGGTGAGAAAACTCCGAGCCCAAGCCGGGCAACTCGTTTATTCGAAGGAACGGACAAGTATCACCGCTTGTTTTTATGAATTTCTACAAGCTCGAGGTGTTACGCTTTCACCTGAGGAGACCAGCTTCTTCTGCTCTCTCGAGTCACCTACTGGAAAGCTTGGTCGACCTTGTATTATACTTGACCGTCTCCCTGACGATCGATATACTATATGTTTCATGGCGCAGATTCGCGGCAAGCCATTCAGCCCCGTTGGCCGCTTTTTCGGAGTACCTGTTACTTCGATAAAATGCCTAGAAAATCAATATTTTCCTCCCACCGACCAAACACTTAAACCCTCCTCGGAGCCATCTCTCTCCTTTACTCCCCTACGGCTCATGGATACTTCCGGTGTCGGAAGGGCTCGCAAGGGTCAGTTCTACTTATTCGCCATTCCCGTCGTTCGGCAAAGAATACATCTTCCCCCGGGCACCCCAAGGCACCTGATTGCTGGGGATCTTCGACGAGCAGTTGCAGTGGTTCATGAAAGGATCGCAGCATGCAAGAGAGATCATCCACATTTGAGAAAGGAACAGATGCGTTGGGTTGAAGGAAACCCTATGTGGAGGTTCCACAACCCGCAGGAAGGAGGGGTCGATCCGCGGACGCATTTACGGCTGTGACGCAGCCAATTTCACGAATCCTTTCAAAAATACTTCGTGGTGTCGAAAGACAGAGATTTCAAGTTTCGGACTAAAGACCTCCGTCCTACCTGAGACCAACTGAGACTAGAACATGCTCGCACACTCTCTAACTGTGGTTCCACGCCAAGCTGCTCAGCCAAACAGTTGGAGCGCCACTCGTCACTGCAGTAACAAGTGCATCACCTGGGGCGCAACACCAATATTTGGAGGGCTACAGTGTGGCGAGGAGTATGAAAGCAGCCATATCGTTGTTGGATTAGACAGCGACTCTACCTACATACGGTGCGGCGCTCATGAAAAGTCGTCGAAAAGTTTCAACGACTTCTTTTCCTGAGGGCGCAGCCCACTGTATATCTGAGCAGGGGTGACTGTACACCGTGCTTCAGGCAGCGAAGACAATTGTGCATGGAGTGGATTCAGGGTTGCTTTGAGTTCATTAGTTGAGGACACGATCAGGGCATACGAGTGACGAACAATATTGTAACAGCAGGTCATTCTCCCTTCATTCCTCTCTCAGCATCCTCTTCAGTTTCGATCGGAGTCCTTTTTTGACCGGAGCCCAGGTATCTCTGCTGATGAATGGCTCGATTCGGAGGTTTGGCGGCCACTCATCTCCAGCAGCAAGTTTTTGAGCAAGGAGGCGTTCAATCAGGGTAGGCGGCTTGAGCTCGTGGTTCCGGGGAACAGGTGCAGGTAATATTGACGTTCGGGGCGCGATTTTTTGACGAGAGACAATTCGTGGAATCGAAGGCTTGAATTCGGCATCGGTTGGTATTAGCCGTGGAAAAACCTGCATGTTCGGTTTGACAGTTTTGGAGGCCTTTCTGGCCATACAGACTGCTGTGGAGCGCATTTCTAGGAGCCCGTTAGGTACATGGTGTGGGAATTCGCGCCAGAGCCTGCTCACTGATCACCAGTTTGAAGACGAAGTGTGACGTTATGGGTTGTGACAAGCACTAGTACTGCACCGTTGTCTACCCTTTGCATGGCGCCGCAGCTTGAAGCGACCAGTAGCAAGAAACGCAAAGCCAACTCCCCATCCGTGCCTGAAGCTCAATCGAGGCGTGGAAAGCCAGCTAAGAAAGCACGAACATCTAGGGCCCCTAATCATAAACCAAAAGTCGGTTGGCCAGAACACTTCCACGATGTGGGTTTATACGTGCATTTGAGTTCAAAATTTCAATTCAGACGGAGTTCGGTTAGCTTTTCAAAGTGTACAAGGTATAGAAAGTCTCGCCAGCTCTCGCTTTCGTACCTTCAACCACGAGCAGGCCCTGAATACTGTTCTCGCCTTTGTTTCTTCGAGGAAGCAACTTGCGACATCCTTTGACGCTATCAGGTTATCAGTTGAAAGCCTTCTGAAGCGGTACGAGTCACCGTGCTTTGGAAAATGTTTGATGTTCATAACATTATGAATCGACGAACCAATTAATTCTGAAGACCACTTGACCTTAAGAATGTCGCAGAACTGAAGTGAGGTTATAGTCAATATCGTACGCATTGCATGACTCAATCTGCCATCGCAGAACCCTGCTTCCTGACCTCGTCAGATTTGCCTATGTGCCTCAAAATGAGATCATGGTTCACGATCCTCAAGAATCTTCCAGCAAAGGTTCTCAAGTTCCGGATTTCAGAATTTTCAATACATCGACTGCGCCTGAAGCAAATCATGCCATGGAGGGAGACCATGTTCTCATTCTGGAATTTGTGGACAAATCGAACGGGAAGAAGATCACAGACTCAGCGTATGCTTGCCTACTTCTCTTTCTCAACTCAGAATTAAGTGACATGGGAGGTTAGACAAATGCTAACTGCGCCCCCTTCACTGACACCTGCGGCAATGAAGAAACTAATCGAAAAACGAAACGAAAGATTTTCCCAGGCGGTGGACGAGTAGGTTGGACGATTTGCATCCTTTGAATTGCATTCTCATCAATACAAGACTCATTCTTGCGACCGAAGCACCAGATGATCCAGTTGCTCTCCTTCAAGCGGCTGCTCGGGATCACATCCCTATCAATCCGTCTGACCCATCATGGCCGTCGTTCACAATTCCAGGATCGGGTGATCGACCTTCGATTGACACTGTCCTTGAGGAAATTATGCAACACGAGTGGTACTCGGACCAAATCGTCGAGAGAAGAACCATCGACGCAAGAGTTGGTCAAATAGGTAATCGCGCAGTTGTACATCGTGCCCAATGCCTTCATGTATGCCTGAAATAGGTGCCTTGGATTTGCCATTGTCAAGTACCATATCTCTGGCCCTGCGAGCGTCGAGAAGTATCTCTTCCCTATATACTCATCAGGCAACCGCCATCAACGCCATAAATGTGGGCAAAAACGTGATAGTCAGTACTAGTACAGCCTCGGGAAAGAGTGTCATTTACCAGGTATCTGATCCCCTCATGTGAATATTGGTCACTGACTCGAGTCAGGTTCCCGTCCTCCAATTTCTGGAATCGGATTCGTGCTCTACAGCTATCTTTGTTTATCCGACCAAGGTATCATCATTATCATTTCTTACTATATGTATGCATACAACACTCTTTCAGGCACTAGCTCAAGACCAGCGGGCTGCGTTGGAGCAATTGGTTGGTGCCTGTCCGGGGTTGGAGCACCTCCAGGTATTGCTCGTTTTGGCTATATTTTCCCTGTCGTAAGTTTGTTTGAAGATTGCCACGTATGACGGGGATACACCTCAAGAGCGTCGTGCCAGTGAATTATGTATACCATCAGACTCTTTCATGTGTTGACCAAGTTACGCAGGCATTCGAGGAACAGCTTCCGTGATTTTTACCAATTTCGTGAGTCTCGCATTTTATCTTTGTGTGCTGCGATTAAGATTATGGCAGGATATGATACATGCTTCCATCCTTCCCATGAGGATCTCTGGAGAACGTATGCGGCATAGTTCGTTCCTAATTACTTACTCACATCGAGTTCAGTTTTTTGAAGAATTTGAAAGTCGGTCAAGGCTTCTTTTCTTACGACTCGAGAGACTCACACAAATTGCAAAGCTGTTCGCCTTGGATGAGTTGCACTACTATACAGGCCTTCTTGGAAGGTGTGATTTATTTCGTTCGAATATTCATATGGTCTTAACCCACTGTTAGCCACGTGGCCCAAATAATGAGAAGGTTTCGAAGAGTCGTAGCAGCCCTGGAAGTACGTCTTCTCGCGCGTTTTTACTTCTACCATTGAGAACATTTTGCCTGAACAGACAGACGGACGATATTCGTTTCGTGCAGCGCAACTATCTTGGATCCTTCCCTTCATATGCAACGTATAGTTGGTCTGGATCCTTCTAATATCGAGGCAGTCACAGAGGACGGCGCACCATCGGGTATCAAGGATTTTGTGATTTGGAACCTCCTACCAAAGCATCGATTGACCGTCCTGTTTCCTCTATATCTGAAGCAACTACCCTGATGAAGCTCCTCATGCACCGAGGCGTCCGGGTTATTCTCTTTTGCAAGGTAAGCCCCCCGCTGAAGTGGCCCACGTTCAACACATCAACAAGCTTCAAGATAAGGAAAGTATGCGAGCTGGTGAGTCTTGGATGTCGGACCCAGTTTCCATTTTCACGTTGACCATCGAAAAGGCAATGAAGACCTTCGTCTACAATTAACCAATGAAGGGCGGTTTGACATTTTGGAACGAGTGAAATCGTACCGAGGAGGTTTGTAATCACTGAATCACAATATAACCATTGACACGGGATTACAGGTTATTCGCAAGAGGTGTGGATCGCGTAATTCTTGGTTCGATCAACTCCATAATTCTAATAGGATCGGCGCCGTATAGAGCATGATGCTTTTACTGGTCAGTTGCTTGGGATAATCGCGACTAACGCTCTCGAGTTGGGTGTTGATATCGGGGTTTTGGATGCCGTGATAATGCTCGGGTTTCCCAAAGGCATCGCTAGTTTTGTGAGTAACTCTTCCGTTGGTTTTCGTCTTCCTTGACCTGACCTTTGGCCAGCGGCAACAAGCTGGCAGAGCTGGTCGCCGAGCTCGTGACTCTCTAGCTATTTTTGTTGCGGACAGTCTTCCTGTCGATCAGCACTACGTCCAGCATCCACAGGAACTCTTGGACGGGGAAATTGAAGACTTGGTCGTGGATCTGGACAATAAATTATCTTGGAAGGTTTCGTGCTTCAATCACAGATCAAACCAATTCTGATCGATCCACAGCACATTTGCAGTGTGCTGCGCGCGAGATGCCCATATGCGATCAGGATGCCACTTTCTTCGGTCCTTTGATGAAGGAAATATGCCAGACTCATCTCAGAGTCGACAACGAAGGTGGTAGGTGTCCTTATTCAAAACATGTTACCTGGTGCAATATCACCTCTTCAGGTACCATACGCATCCCAAGTTCTTGCCATTCCCATCACGGCATATTCATATACGTAAGCTTTGTGAATATATTGATGACCCTGCTCCATAGGTTTCACAGGGGCGTCCAGGAAGAAGTTTACACAGTGATAGATGTGACTAGGTTGAGCCAGCCCGGTGGATCTGCACGTCAACTCGAAGAGCTGGAAGTGTCTCGAGCCATGTTTGAGATATACGAAGGGGAGTTTTCATTCACCAAGGGTTAACGTTTATCGTCAGTACCAGTGGTCCTTTATATCACTATAAGTTGTTGACCTGTATCGCAGGTGAAGGACGTCAGCCATGATTCAAAGCTGGCGAAAGTCATCCGCGCGGATATCAACTGGATTACCTCCCCAAGGTGCGTACATGGTTGCTGAAACTTATTTTGCCTGTGGTTCATGTTCAATAGGGATTACACGTGAGAACACCATGATAATATAGGTTTTCCGACTAAAACGTCCATGCAGTAATGTTGATGCTATTCAAACGCACCGCATAAAGGAGATCAGAAATTCTCCTCATCAGGCATTTTATGGCCGTGAGAATTATTTTTATTGACCCTCTCTTTGGAGTGATAAGACATATTCTAGGGGTGAACGTCCAAGTCGTCGTCTTTGGTGCGTCAACTTGTTTCTCGTGATCATGTATTCACCAACTGCTCTCAAGGTTTCTATAAAATAAGGTGAAGTAGTTCGACAACATCTTATTATCAGATAGCTTCTCATGCAGATCTCAGGAACAACAGCATTCTTGATACAGTGGCTCTTGATACCGACCCTTGGGAACGTGAAACTACAGGATTCTGGCTGCCTGTACCAGCTCCCACACTGGAACTCCTGCGGAGCAAAGGATTCATGCCGGCAGCCGCTATACACTCTGCAGAACACGCTTTTTTAAACAGATTCGTCCTGACGGATGTGAAGACTGAATGTAAAGCACCCGAGAAGGAGAATAAACAGCAGGAAAGCGCAAGAAAGCGGCCCGCTAGGTTGCGTTTACGTATTTCACCCTCTCTTGCTCCACGCTCAAGATAGGTTCACTAGGCTCATATTTTATGACTCCATTGGCGGAGGCGGGGTTAGCTGTAGGGCTTTCGACAATGGTGCTGACATAAACCCTTTCCGAGCCTCGCGTCAAGTACTGACAGCTACTTGCAGTCCACGAATTACTCTGCAAAGCAGAACAGACTGTCGGTACATGCACTTGCCAAACGGGGTGCACCAAATGTACGCATTCGACACAGCATTGAGATACTGAGAGGTAGCTTACATTTCCGTTGTACTAGGCATTCATAGCGGTGCTTGCCGGGAGAAGAACGAAATTTCCTCCAAACTTGGGGCACTGATTGTCCTCAAAGGCATACTTGGTATCCATGTCGATCCAGACAGCATCCCAGTCCAATCAGAAGAGATGGGACATGACACCATCGTCGACGCTCCTGGCGTTGGCGCAATCCCCGGCGTGAGCGTGGAGCGAGCGGATGCCACTCAATAGGTCGATTCAATAAATTAATATCGGACTCTATCAAGCCAGAGGATCGAAATCCTCCCAATTATTATTGCTAGGTTTCTTGGATGACCACGACGGCTGAGGAGGTTTTGATGGTGCGAGAACGCCTCCCATAACATGCGGAGTAGCCATCATAGGAGAGGAGGAGAATCCTATAGGCGGGGTCGGGGTTGTATAACTCGGCAAAGGTGGACTCGTCGGCAGTGAGATATTGTAATTCGGTTTGGGTGGTTGTGCCTGGGGAGGTGTGTACACCGGTGGAGAGAATGTTGACGTCGTAGGTGGAAGTGCGGGGCTCGTTGTCGTGTAGGAGGGACGCTGGATAGGGGTGATGGAAATGAAAAGGACGTCGAGGCAATAGGTGATGCGGCAAGCCGTGATGATCGCGACTGGAAGGTAGATTGTCTGGGTGAAGCGGGCAAGGAGTGTGTTTGGTGTGAGTTGGTGGTGGGTGTCGGAACTGGTGGGGGTGTCTGGACGGGCTGGGACTCGTTGAATATGCTGCCCCAGACGTCGTCGTCCCATGACTTGTTCGCGTCCATAACAGTATCGGCCTTGACCGTTGCCCCATTCGCCCTGCCAACGAGGCTCGCAAAATCGACACTACCACCTGGGTTCTGTGTCCCAGATGCCCCGTTAGTCGCTGTTGCCGATCGGTCTTCGAGTCGTTGCGAATCACGCAAGAATTGATTATGTTCCTCCTCCACTCGGTCACCGAGCTTGCGGATGACACACATGAAACGCTGGAACTGATCGAGGCTTAGAAGCGGACCCATCGACATGGCCCATAGTTGCGGCAAGACCAGGGTAGCAACGGCTTCCCGATCTACCTTGAGGCCCATGGCTTCTTGGACATTCAAAGTAGCCATCTTCCCGGAGATTCGGTTAGCTAATTGGGAAAGAGACAGTGCCAAGGCTACATACCGTCACCTGTCAAAGCGTGCGAAACGGATTTAGCGGGATTGCACCAGTTACGTAAAGCGCATTTGACGTACCGCAGGTTCCTTTGTGCGAATCTTGCTGAGCAACGGGACGAGCTTCTGGGTCAAGCTCATCTAGAACGGTTTGAGTTTCGGAATACTAAAACGCTGTTCTGACGCACCTGGTCCAGTGTCTTCACCATGGTCAGGAATGTTGTCAGGGTGGCCACTTTGACCGTCAGGACTCGTGTTTTAGTGAAGACGAGCTAAATGATGGTTGAGCGGGGCAGGAGTTTCGATATGGCACTAGGACGAACTGCGACGCGGGGGAAGAGGACGCCTTGCACCTCTGCGTAGTCAATGCTTTCGCAGAGGTCTGGCACGGACTGAAGGGCACGTTCCTGCACCTATTTGAAACCCATTTAGTTTGATTTGTGAATATAGGTGGTGTGGATTGTGTACCACTGCGTGTTCTGATTCTAAGGCGTTGTACACGAGAGGCATGACCTCTGCCGAGGCCCATCAGAACACAAATTATTATGGGATGCTGACACTCACGCTCTCTGAACGTCGTCTTGTCTGTCTTGTTCTGAAGCATAAGGAGGTTATCCAAGAGCGTCAACATGTTCTGTGGAGGCTCTTTGACTACGAAAAGCGGTTTGAGGCTCGGGAGGACCAGAGATGCGAATTGTGTGGGCGAGAGGACAGTTGAGATGGAGAAGACATTCGGCAGAATGTAAGGTAATAGGTGCGTATCTTTCATCTGCAACAGAACTTGAGATGAGAGCAGACATGTAAGAAGACGGGACTATTTACTTCCTCAAGGAGGGACGGCAAGATCTTGCGCGTTCGCAGTCCCTCAGAGAATTTGTCCAGGACATTCGTCAGTCCCTTCATGAATGATATCTTCTCCTCTCTGGTCTTTGCCGTGAAGTTTGACCGATCCAGGAAGTTCAGGGTGGAGATAGGCAGAGATGAGAAGAATGGGTGAGAGGGGAGTGTGGTGGGTGTTGGTCGATTGGTGGGATGTCGGATGATCAAAGATCGTAGGAGGACTATAGAGCGCGTTTATAGATGTAGTTCGTCGTACGGCACCTGGGCATACCTTGAAGGTCTCCGTCTAGTCCGTCCATATTTGGGGGGGATCGCGCCGCGTTTTCCCGTAGCCCGCCAAGACTGCCGTGGTTTTTAAAAGGTGGGATCCCTTTGCAGTGGACGGCGTAGATGAGGCAGCCTAGGGAGTACATGTCCGAGGCGGTAACCAGCTGCTCATCCAGCGCATATTCCGGTGCTGTTACGATGCACTTGAGTAAATTATCGCATTGGTCAGAGTAAGGAAGTAAGCACCCATGTAATCGAAGGAACGCTGTATGTACGCGGGAACGTGGCCATCGAATGTGGGGAACTCCCACCGTGTAGGACCGCCACCCGGCGCTAGCAAAGGGATGGTGAGGCCGAGGCCAGCTATCTTCCAATCCCCCTACGGACCAGCATGTCGATTAGCTGACTTGAATCAACTTAGGATGGGTAGACGAACAGCGCTATTGAGGATAATGCTCTCCGGACCGATGTTGGAATGTATCAGCTGCGCTGACGAGTGGAGGAAGGAAAGGCCCTTGCATATCTGCAGAATGCCTTTTTGAATCTAATGCGGGGTTAGATCATGCTGGATTCCAGTGCAACGGTTAACGACGCACTTCAACCTCGTCGAGCTCTACGAGAGGCGAATATCGGCCTGCGCCGGGAATCGAGAGTTCCAGGGATGACAGAACAGGCTCCGTGGCGAAGATGAGTTCGGCTCGCGTTTCCTCCAAGGGTTCCACCATTTCTACGGCCCGAAATGAGTAAAAGACCGAAAAAGCAAAATTTAGTGAATTTTCACCCACCCAGGATAGACGGATGCCGCAGTCTGCCCAGCGCCGATGCCTGCTCTGACCTGAGTGTTGGCAGGAATCGAAACGCGGAAGGCAACCTACCTCGGCTTTCAGGACCTCCAGCGTCCGCTCTTTTGCGAGGGGCCGCAAGCGCTCCATGTCTGCACTGCGCTTGTCGAAACTCCATACAGACACCCGCTTGTTCGTGACCTTGTGCGAGGCAGACTGGACCCGCCACAGTCCGACATTCAATGCTGGTGCATACGCAACGGGGGCAGCGGAGGATCCGCCGGGTCCCGGGGTCGATGAGCGGCTCGTGCTCCCTGAAGAGCTGGCGATATTGTACGACTGCGATATCGCAGTTCGGGCGAAGAACGAAGTCGCCGCTGCGAGCATGTCTGGGCGACGTCGGCGGCCAGGCCAATCCAAGGTACGGTCCGAAGGTAAGTGTAGAATTACACGACAGGTAGGTACACGTTGGGTACGTCGTCCACCACCGTCGCGCTGAGACTTGGTCACAGTGTAAAGTGACGGTTCTGACGGTCACCGTCGTCACGTGGACAATGACCAAGAGTCCAGGCTCAATAAATTCGGTCAAATATGGTATGCAAAAAACAAAAGAATGAAATTGTATCGGCGGAGGATATTTACCTCCTCGCGCTTGGATAGAAATCAAATGTGCTCCACAGGACCAGTGGGGATGATACGTGCACCGTCGCCTAATCGGTGAGAGTGACAGACTCGTGCAATGAGCACAGCCACAGGACGGTTAACAGTTACATCATGAAGGCCTCGCTCCGGTGTCTGCAGTCCGTGCAACGCCTCGCTCTGCGTCCCAACAGTCCGTGAGCCCCAGGGTCTGACGGGGCATCGTTCATCATGTTCCAGGCACCTCCTTCATCGGGCTGGGGAGGATGGGCTCCGAGATGGCGTAGCTCTGATATATGTTGGCCTGTGGCTCCTGCTGATCGTCCACCGCAGGTACAATCTCTTCTCCAAGCGATTCAAGCAAAAGCCAGACTCGCGCTTTGTTATCTGTGATGCTCTCCCAGAGTCCGCCTCGTCTTTTTCCCGGAACTTCATGGCCCAGTTCCCCGGTGCTCCTATTGAAATTGTAGCAACACCGGAAGAGTAGGTCCAATTTCCGGTCCTACTTCCGCGGGTCTAAACATGGTCGGTCAGGGCTACTCTTGCGTCGCAACTGATCGTCACCATGCTGCCCTCGTCCTCACAGGTCCGAACTGTCTATGGTGGTGGAGTTATCCCGACCCTTCGAGCTCTTCCGGTTGGTTTGGCTGGGGAAACCATCTGCATTGACTCGACGACTCTGGATGTGACCGTCTCGCGGGAAGTAGCTGCGGATGTCATTGCAACTGGAGCTTGCATGGTCGATGCGCCAGTCTCTGGCGGAGTAGCTGGCGCCAAAGCTGGAACCCTGTCTTTCCTGGTCGGTGGCCCCGAAGCGGCGTTCGAAGCAGTACGCCCTGTTCTATCCATGATGGGCCAACGAATAGTGCACTGTGGACCAGCAGGAGCTGGTTTGGGCGCAAAAATAT
>JARGXW010001238.1:0-28535 GCA_029204085.1 Mycena sp. CBHHK59/15
GCAGGCTTCAAGATAAAATCCCCCAGTCCTGATATTCCTCAAGATATTCGCACTGTTTACCAGTATGGAATGGAGCCGGAAATAATCTGCACACCATGCTGCCCGATATGTTACAAGCCATACTCTCTAGATGCCCTTCCAGATACATGTGACTGGAAGAAGTCACCAAGATCTAGGGCTTGTGGTGCCACATTGTGGAAACAGGTTCGAATACAGAATGGAACTACCAAGAAAGTTCCCAAGAGTTTATATACCACTCAATCGTTTGAGTCCTGGCTACAATTCTTTCTTTCTAGACCACAGGTTGAAGAACAATTGGAGAAGTCCTTTCAACAGGATCAAACCAGACAGAATGCACCACAGGCAGATGTAATGACAGATGTTCAAGACAGCCCTGCCTGGCGTGGGCTTGGGAACTTCTTGCTCTCCCGCTATCATCTGGTTTTCGGTGTTTACATCGATTGGTTCAATCCCTACACAAACAAGATTGCAGGTATGTATCTAATAATTGAATTTTTTATTTTTTATTTTTCATTGACAAATACCTCAAAGGCAAGGTTGTTTCCTGCGGTGCAATCTTACTGTATTGCCTAAGTCTCCCCATTGAAGTTCGATCCTACTCGAAAATATTTTCATTATTGGCATGGTACCAGCCCCTGGTGCTCCAGATGTGTGGACACAATATCTTGTCTCTTTTGCCCGAACAATGAATGCTTTTGCAACTCCCAGAAAAATCCTACCCACCTTCGAAACCCTCACGGTGTTCATGTGGCAGTTCGGATCCTTGCACTCATTGCTGATCTTCAGGCAATACGGAAAGTGGCTGGTTATATGGCATTCAATGCAAAAGCTTTTTGCAATTTCTGTCTTCTTAAAATCAACACATCGAAAATCTTGACTACAGATCCTGGACACTTCGAGATGGCCATACTGTTTCTGCGCAAGCAAAAGCTTGGCACGAGGCCAAAACTGTAACAGAAAAAGACAAGCTGGCCAAAGAGTCAGGTGTTCGTTGGTCACCAATGCATGATCTTGCCCACTGGGATCCAGTTGACCATGTTATTCTTGGGTTTATGCACAACTGGCTTGAAGGTGTACTTCAACGCCATCTTCGAGTGTTTTAGGAATTGGCCATCCCAAGAAAGCAATGACAGATGTGAAGAATCTCGGAACACTTGAGGACAAGGAGGAACAGTTTACAGAGTCTGAGATGTCAGAGTCTGCTAGCGAACTTGAGATCTGGCTCATGAAGTGGTTGAGAATCAACAACAGCCTCCTCCCATTCATGACTCTGATGACCGTATGAATGTTGATGATGAGAGTGAAGGCTCCTCCACTCCAACTCCATCAACATACTTGGATGTAGCTGATGATGAACCGGATAATGACGAAGAGTTCTTTCATTTCGACTTTACAGGCACTTTCAATTTCTCATCACTACAGCTGGGTAACATTCGGGCTTGTATCCGGGATATTGCACTTCCTACTTGGGTTGCTCGCCCACCAACAAATCTTGGTGAAGCCAAGCATGGAAAGCTGAAGGCCCATGAATATCTTCTTCTCTTTACTGTGATCTTGCCCCTCATTATCCCAGAACTTTGGTGGGGGGACGATGAGGTCAACATGAAGTTGCTGGAGAACTTTCATCATCTTGTTGCCTCCACCAATATAATATCATCTTTCTCAACATCAAATACACAGGCCGACCAATTTACAGACCACTACACCAAATATCGCTCAGCTCTACCTCAATTATTTCCCATTCCCGAGTTTCATTCTGTGCCAAACCATCACTTTGCCATGCACAATGGACAATTATTGAAATTTGGGGACCATTGGCTGGACTGAGTGAATTCCTGGGTGAGCGGATGAATGGGATGTTTGAAAAGTCAAGCACAATCGACGGGTTGGTTCGTAAATTTCATTGATTTCAGAATCAATACTCCTATTGACACTGAATTTTTAACCAGATGATATACCATTAACCATGCTACGGCAGATAGCTTGTCGCGGACGCCTAGAGGCAAAATTCAGTGATGAACAGTCCAAAGATGGACCTACTGGACACCTGGCACAGATTCTTCAGCCTGCTACTGCAGTCCGCACAAAAGCCACTCTGCCATTAACTGAACTTGAAGTTGCTAAAATTTTGGCGAAAGCAAAAGACTTGTCATCAGATGACTATCAGATGCTTTTGCAATACACTGGTTGAACATTTCAAAATTTCACCTTCTTTTTCAGTGAAAAATGTCGTTTATTTTCACACATTTTTCACTGAAAAGCAGGTGAAAATTTCAAAACATTTTCATCACTTTCTTATTTATTTCGAATTTTTCACCTTGAATTGAGAAAGTGCTGAAAAAGTTTTAAAATTTCACTTTCTTTTTCAGTGAAAAATGTCTGAAAAATAAACGACATTTTCACTGAAAAAGAAGGTAAAAAATTGAAATGCTCAACCAGTGATACCAGGTTTCAAAGGGACAGCCATGGCGCTCATGTTACCAGTTACCGCACCCCCATGGGTCTCTTGTTCTACCTCCTTGTGCTATGAAACCATCACAGTTCAAACTTGGTGATCAAGGTTTCAGCTGCTACAAATCACACAGAGGAAATAGCAGCATCCGATTCAAGGACCCTGTGAATCATATTGTGCTGACAGGGTTCATCGATGAAATATGGGAAATTCCACTTGAAAACCACATGCAGACATTCATCCTGGTTCAGAAACATAAGCTTCTGCCCTCAACGATCCTCAAAAAAACTCCATTCCCCACTTTCCCTCGATTTGAGACAACAATTGTGGATGCTGCTGTGTCCAACCGTTTTTGCATTATTGAACCCAGGCATATTCTCACGCATCTAACAGTTTTGAAGCGTCCGAAAGGGACATATTGCATCAATAGTGAAGTCTTGGTTATTTGCTGGTCATTAAATCGTGGACGGCGTAGTTAATTATGTACATATAGATCTCACTTCTGGAGTCGAGGATTTGTATCAGTTTTTTATTCCAAAAAAAAGTTTTTTGTATTTCTTTTCATAGAAGTGCTTGCAAGACATTTGGTGGGATGTGGATGGCATTGGACTTGTGGATGCTCATTTATAAATTGACGGTGTCGGGCTTTACGAGTGGCAGTGTGATCGTAAAGCTCAACACCGTCGATTACCGGTTCGGGCCGGAAACCACGTGATTTACCGCTGCCACCTTCTCCCATACAAGGTGTGTGTTCCCAACACCCCCTTCCCCGCCTGGATCTGCACCATATCCAGAGGCCCGGATTCGCGGCTGTGGAACACCACATCTGCACTCGGGTCGGGAGCAGACAGGCACAGGGAATGTGTCCTATGTTGTGGTTATGCTGTCGCCTTGCCGATGTCGCCTGCCCCACTGCTGACTTGTGGCCGAATATGGCCAAAATGCGGATTTCACACATAAGTCAATATATCTCTTTTACCTCTGCTCCAGTTTTGCTAATTCCTTCACAGATCCCTCCTCTAGAATCCCCCCCTGCGCCATATGTTATGGTTATGCACTCCGACCTGCAGCCAAATATGGCCAAAATGCGGATTTTACACATAAGTCAATATATCTCTTTACCTCTGCTCCATTTTTGCTAATTCCTTTACAGATGCCTCCTATGGCATCCCCACCTGTGACCTATGTTGTTGTTATGCAGTCGCCTCGCCGGTGTCGTCCACCCCGCTACCGACTGTGACCCAGATATGGCTAAAATGCGGATTTTGCACACAAGTGAGTATATCTCTTTCACCTCTGCTCCGTTTTTGCTAATTCCTTTACAGATGCCTTCTATGGCATCCCCCCTGCTACCTATGTTGTCGTTAGGCAGTCGCCTCGCTGACATCGTCCCCCTCGCTTCCGACTTTGAGCCAGATATGGCCAAAATGCGGATTTTGCACACAAGTGAGTATATCTCTGTCACCTCTGCTCCGTTTTTGCTAATTCCTTTACAGATGCCTCCTATGGTGCCCCCCCTGTGACCCATGTTGTCGTTAGGCGGTTGCCTTGCCGACTTCGTCCGCCCCGCTTCCGACTTTGAGCCAGATATGGCCAAAATGCGGATTTTGCACACAAGTCGATATATCTTTTTTACCTCTGTTCCATTTTTGCTAATTCCTTTACAGATGCCTCCTATGACATCCCCCCTGCGACTATGTTGTTGTTAGGTGGTCGCCTCGCCGACATCGTCCACCCCGCTTCCGACTTTGAGCCAGATATGGCCAAAATGCGGATTTTGCACAAAGGTGAGTGCAGCTCTTGAAATCTCGTTTGTTTCCCCTATTTCTTGCCAGATCCCTCCTCTAACATCCCCCTACACCCTATGATGTTGTTATGCACTCACCTCGCCCACCCCACTGCCGACCTGCGGCCGAATATGGCCAAATGCGGATTTTACACATAAGTGAGGATATCACTTTCACCTCTGATCTGTTTTCACTAATTCCTTTGCAGGTGCCTCCTCCAGCATGCCTGCTGTGCTCTACGTCATCGGTAGGAGGTCTTCCCGCTGCCAATCCCCCACCTCCACTGTTGACTTCCGACCCAAATCCATTCGCGAGCGGGGAGACTTCTGCTGCAGCGATTTACGCTGTACCAGCATCTTCACACTCATGTTTGGTTCTGGGCAGGCAAGTACATCAAGTGGAGGGAAGAAAAGTCGAGTATATGGAGGTGACGGTTCACAATCACACCAATATTCATTGAAATCATAGATGCATAATGGCATAGCGAAAACATAGAGCACGTAACACACGAGAAAAAAATCATATGCAGTCCAGACAGTCGAATCTTGTGTCAACATCACGAACCCTTCACATTGCCCTCTCAATCCTGATCCATCATCTCCTCGACACACTCCTCATCCCAACCGCTGTTACCCTTCTCTTCCATCTCGTCCTTGGTTGGAATGTCATACAACTTGAGCACATTGTTTCCGTACTTCTCCATGAAAGCTGTCTTGTCCATGGTCTTCCAGTCCTTGTTGTCATGATACTGAACAAGTGGCAATGCAACACCGTTCTTGCTGTATTCGAAACGGGTTTTGGCCGGGAGTTCGTTGAAATATGGGGGATCGAAATAGTCGATGGGAGCTGATGGAGGAATTTGAAATGAGATGTCGGACTCGGCAGGGTCAGCGACCACTACACGGGTACGCTCGATGATGTTGGTACGTTTCTGACCCTTCTTTGCGCGGGTAAATTTGAGACGTCGTGTGTCGAGTTTACGAACAAAGGTGGTGGCGGAGACGCTACGTGGCTCCTTCTTGTTGATGAAAGAGACATGGTTGCCCTCGTCATCGGTGCCGGATTCATCGTCGGAATTGCAGTATGGGTGATTGAACAAGCCTTGAACCCGCTGAGGTTGCTTGTCCTCAATAGCAAACCCTATGCGTTTGTCGGTGAGCTGTAAAGAGTATGTCAGATGCATGAAAATAGATTGAACTGGTTAGCGTACCCGTCCGCGACGCTTACTATTATTGTTGTCCTCCTTGTTCTGCAAAAGTTTGCCAGGCTCCTTCATCTCCAACTTTGCTTTATCTTTCATGTAAGAGAATGCATAACTGTGAAAGAGGCTGGTAACGAGAGCATGGTTATGAACACCAGCAGGTGTCGGCACCAAAAACCTGTACGCAAATGAACCTGCCACAGCATTAAATGTTTGAATGAAAACAATTTGGTGAGCCTGGTTGTAGAGCGAGTCAGGGGGACTCATAATATCAGGGCACCAGCATTCCAAGCCTGCGAAGAGAACTGCCGAAAAAATTGTGGTGAGAAAGGTGTCACCAACTTTCAGAATATGTTTGGCATCTTGCTACCGATGGCGCGGTCTCCCTCTGCTCTGGCCCTCAGCGTTTTGACCATCTTCGAAGCCCCCACATGTGTTGTTGACGTCCTGCGGAGAGTGTCCTCCAACTTATCTAAGAATCCAGGCTCATAGCGCCGTTCAAAGGCAGCAATGAGGGTGGGAGAGGGCAAAGCAGGGGCTACATCTGCTCTGGTGATCCCATAGAGGATATATCCATGAAGAAAAATACACTCCTATATTTAGTATGTATCAGCCTAAGCAGCGAGTGGACAAAGAACAAAGAAGTGTACGTACCTTGGTGCCCCTGAACTCCTCTGGGACCTGATCCCGCTTAATGTGGTACTGGGGAACCTTGGCCTTGCCCTTCGTACCCCGGCGGGATTTCTTGGTGGTAGAGGGTTCTTCAAACGGCGAATCCCTTTCTCCTGCACCTCTCTTTTGGCCAGTGTGAGCACCATCTGAGTCTGGATTATTGGAGGTACCAGGTGGGCCATTTGGGCCAGAGGAAGGACCAGGTGTAGCAGTTGAAGAATCCATGAAGAAAGACAAGGTGGAGGAGACAAAGAGAGAGCGCGACGTGACCAACATGTGTTCTCATGTAAGCAGCGCGTCGAGGTTTTCGGACCACAATTAAAATTGTCTGGCGCATCTTGTCATTAGGTTCTACTCAACACATTTGAGATCACTCATATATGGACATAGTTCAGTTCTCTTTCCATGAAAACTCATTGTTGTATGTATTTCACGAAACACTGCAATCATCTGTCAGGTGACCGCGAATGTCTCGGTGAAATCTCGCTCAATGTGTCATCTCATCTTATCTATTATCTATGATAATCAACATCTGGCCAACTTCCGGCCAACAGCCACGCATAAGCCACCGTGGCATATGAATTCATATGCCACGGATGATGCCCCCTGTGTGATATTACTAATAATGCCATTTTTAGCAATTTTTTCGCTTTTTTCGCTTTCCCTCCTGCTGCGGCGCCCGGGACCTTGATTTTGAGAGGCGGTAACACCTTCATGACGTCTTTGCGAGAAAGCACCATCCAACACGAACCCGCATGCTTTGCAAGACCCATCAGAGAACCATTCGGTGACTTCGAATTCGTCGGTGCAACCGAGCTGAGGGTTTTCGGCCCCAAATGGTACACCAGCGTCTGGATAGGAGCATAAGTATGCAGATGATACTTTGCCCCACTGGCAACACAAGAGAATTTTGGAATATTGAGAATAAAATATTTGAGATTGATGGGCCTGCAATAACCACAAGTACAAATAAAGTGGGCCCAATTGGGCCTGAAATCCCCTAACTTGGAGAAGGATTTGAAAATTTTGGCCTCAATCCCCTAACTTCGGAGTTACCCTTAGGTGAGCTTCCCAGGTCCTGCATTCCTCCCACTTCTGCCGATGCTCGAGGTGACTGTCCAGGTGTTGTCACCGTTTGTGGCGATGAAGGGGGCTATTGAAGCCTTGGGATTAGGGCTAGTGTTTTCCCGGCTTGGCTTGGCTTTGAAGCCCCGGCTTTGGCTTGGCTTTGGGGGGCTTTGGCTTCACTTTCGTCAAGCCAAAGCCCAAGCCGTCGGGGAGGGCTTGGCTTGGCTTGGCTTTGGCTCAAGCTGCGGCGTGCCAGGTATTTTCTCAAATCACAATAGGGGAAGTCAGAGTGGAGAAATTTTACGTCGATTCTGAGTCGATTCTGGGTTGATTCTCGAATCGATTCTGATTTGGTTCTTGATCGAGAATCGATCAAGAATCGATTCCTACTCTGACCGTCCCGATTCTGAACTCGATTCTGTGTCGATTCTATACTCGGAACAACTAGTCCAGGAGAGCTGCAACCTGCTGTAACACGTCAATAATATAGTCGAAATATAATCCAGTGTGACATCAGTTTCCATTTTCGGCCTTGCCGTCAACGCGTCAACGCCGTCCTCACGCTCGACAGACATACTCATGCCACGGCTCTCTGCTCGACAAGTCAGGGCACAGGCCATCATTCAGACCTTCCTACGGAACCATTCTGCTCGTGTCAAGCGCCTCATACGTCGAAAGAATAAAGCTAAACACAATTTTGGGCGTGCGGGCTTGGCGGCGGATGAACAGCATGTGCTTGAGCAGCTAACAGCACCGGGTTCTCTACACACTGAGATTCCAACCCTCTCTAGCAGACATTCACTTAGCTCAGAGGACTCTGTGGGCTCTTCTCCTAGTTTCTCCATGGACTCGGACAGTTCTGGCAACTTGGATAGTAGTACAAGTCGGAACTGGTCCGATCTTCTGGGATCCAACTGGCGGGGCTCCGATTCCGAATCTATCTCTGAGTCGTCGGAAGACTCTATCTTTGACTCCAGCGAGGACGGCGACGATGAGATGCCAGATCTCCATCCGGCTGGTTGTCCAGATTCAGATGACGACGACGACAGCAGCTCTGATTCTGGAGATACGGGCTCAAGTTCCGGCGGGGATGGCGACAACGAGGACGAGTGGGGCTGGGAGAATATGCAGGTCGATGATGATGGTGCCTACAGCGATGACTTCGACATTCCCCAAAGCAACAACCCCCTGCGATGGGTACGGAACAGTTTAGAGGAAATGTATGCATCTCGGTATGAAATGCCTCGAGACACCTTTCCCCGTGGACCTGCCTTCATGCGCCACGTGCTCGGACCAATGAAAGAGACACGGCCCGATCTGTTTCACCAGGAACTTCGCGTATCCCCTTCCACTTTCGACAAACTTGTTGAAAAGATCGCTGATGATCCTGTCTTTTCAAATGACTCACCGAATGGGCAGATACCTGTTGAAGACCAGTTAGCCATTGCTCTATTTCGCTTTGGGCACTCTGGAAATGCCGCAGGTCTGCAAAAAGTCGCAAATTGGGCTGGCGTCGGGAAGGGCACGATCACACTTGTAACGCGCAGAATCATGACAGCAATCTTACGCCGTGATTTCATGACAGAAGCTGTTCGCATGCCGACCACTTACGAGAAGGAAAAGGCAAAAGTCTGGGTGGAGGCCCACTCATGCAAGGCATGGCGAGATGGGTGGTGCCTCGTCGATGGGACATTGGTCCCGCTTTTTGACCGGCCTTATTGGTATGGAGAAAGTTATTTCGATAGGAAATGCAATTATTCTCTGAATATTCAAGTGAGTCTGCCCGTATTTTAATTCTCTCCTTCTCACAACCTGTGCAAGATTGTATCACTTCCGAATCTGCATATCATCAACTTTGGCTATGGTTTCACAGGCAGCACCCACGACTCGACAGCGTGGGATGAGACTCGCATCGTGAAAGAGCACGAGATCTGGATGCATGAAGGTGAATTTATCTGGGCCGATTCTGCATATCCGGTAGGCAAACCAATAATTCCATTGTCACATGCTATGTACTGAATATGTCCTAGATCGAAAATTGGGTTGTCGCCCCATACAAAAAACCCGATCGTGATCTTCCTGAGAATGAGGAATTCAACAACCATCTCTCCATGGTCCGCATCCGTTCCGAACATGCCATCGGGTTTTTGAAAGGTCGCTTACAATCTCTAAAAGGCTTGCGTGTCAGCATCAAGGACGAGCGGACACACAAATTTGCCACGTATTGGGTGGCGGCTTGTATAGGTATCCATTCGTTCGCGATGCAGTGCAAAGACGTGGAGCGCAGGGGTAGTGACGATGAAGCAGCGATGGCTGACCCCTTCATACTCGAAGGACTTTCATCCTCTTCTGACTCATCTGCGGATGAGGATGCTCCGCGGCGTCATCCCAATCAAACACGACTGCAGGCGGGGAAAGCTAAGCGCGAGCATCTGAAGTGTTTGCTATTCAAAGCAAAGGACAAACATCGTCGACAGCGGGCACGAAGGCAGCGCCATGAGCTCGGTATAAGTAGTGGAAGTGGTAAAGAGTAGTAGCTACGTCAAGTAGGTGGTGTGTACTAGAGAAAGTCAGCTAGGTAGTAAAGTATTTAAACAAAATTCAAACAGTAGAATTATCGGTAAAGACAATAGGCGATGGGACACGTAAGATATCTCAGACAGGAAAATTTGCGAGGGAGTATGAATCGAAGGAGTCGCCAGTGTCGGGGGTCCCGGGGATATTGAGATCATACGCCGAGGTAGATGAAGACGGGCGTGCGATGCCATTGCCAAAGTCACTAAAGTCGGACAGCTCTGAAGGTGCATAGTGCGACCTGCTGCCACCGGAGCTAGAGCCAGCACCAGAGTGTCCATCAAAGAAGTTGCCAGCGTGGGATGACATTGACACTCTCCCGGTGGCAGCGGTCGCAGTGGCCATCCGGAGTTCGTGAGCATGGAGCAACTTCATCTCCTTCATCCGCAACTTTGCCATCCTCTCCTCCCGCTTTGCCTGCTGCTCTGCCCGCCTCCGCTGCTCCTGAAGCTCCTCCAGGCGGCCCCTGACCTCCGTGGTCTTCATTGCTTGGTGTGTGCGAAGGGCTGCCAGCTCGAGTTCTTTGGTGCGCGTTGCTTCCTCATTCTTTGCAATCTCTGCAAACTCGGCAATCTTTGTCTTCTTCGAGGGCTTCTGGGCAACCGCTGGAGGGAGAGGTGCAGGTTGTGGTGCAGGCTGCGATGTGCCCGATTTTGCGGGTGTCTTCTTCCCCTTCCCCTTGCTGCTCTCTTCCAGTGGCTCCGATTCCTCGTGGTCAGCAAGGCGATCCGGCTCCGAGGGGTGATAGTCATCACCACTATCGAGAGCTAGCTCGTCGTCGTCGACCTCGGACCATCCTTGTTTGCGGCCCTGTGGCTCAGGAGTGAGGTCGTCATTGAATATGATAGGATTCTCTATGGGTTCCACCACGTCCTCGTCGCCGTGGCGATCGTGAGTACCTCCACCGATACCTCCAAGTATGATGCTCGCATGAAAGCCCGAGTCGCTGTGACCAATCCCTGTAGGAACAAGATTTGGGCGCTGGGCAATGAGATCGCGGAATATCAAAGAACCAGGGGCAGCTTTGAGAGATCTTGGCTGCACAGAGATGTTAAACAAGGGCTTTGACATACATTCCAGGGTGAGCGCGTACCCCACTTAGTCGTAAACACGTTGCTGACACTGGTGTCGATCTCGGAGGCGTTCTCGATGCCAGCCCCCGTTTGGCCCATCTCCCCATGAAAGCCCGCGTAATTTTGGCCATCCTACATGCCCCGTTAGCTCAAGATGTGAATGAAGGGCACAGAAGACAGCTATGCTTACCGGCGTAGGCGCTCTTGATTTTGTTTGCCCACACAGTCCGTTCTTTGGCCGTCTTCACCAGTGCGAGGGCATCTTTGTACTTAGGATGCTCATCGAGTAGAGCAAGACAAAGGGCCCACTGAGAGCCAACCTTTGTCTTTCCGCCGCCCTTTGCCGTTGATGCATTGGGGCCCACCGGTGGGTAGAGAGCCCGTTTGATATCCTTGTCCTCCATGATGCGGGCTATGAGGGCTTCACTAAGAGATACGTCACTCCAACTGTACAAGAAGTAAGTAGATGTAAGAGTTTTGCAAGTCCGATGTAGGTGCTTACTCCACATCCAACCGGGGAATTCCAGCCTTGCCTCCATCCCCAACCCCCTCTTCATCATCCTGTGAGTCTTCGCTGTCACTCAGATTATCCTCGACCTCACTGCCCTCGATGTCGCCGGTTTTCTTTTTAGACTTTTTTGAGCCTTGGCCTTCGCTGTCTGGACCCTCTTTCAGGCAGGGGGCTTCGGGGCTGCTGGCTTCGAGGCTGGGGACTTGGCAGGTTTTTTTCTAGCACGGGCCATATATGGAGAGGACGATGGTAGAGTATGAGCAGAAAATATATATTGATATTATGTAATGAGACAGTCAAGATAATTTGAGACTTCGTGTGACAGAGGACAACTAAAGGTGACAAAGGAAATATGGGAGGGTAACTGAGTGTGATGGGCAAGCGGGAGGGGAGTCAATTCTGAAGTCGATTCTCAAAATCGATTCTGAGGTGTACCGACTTTGGAGTCCGGTACATCGATTCTGAGTCGATTCTCGTTTTGATCGATTCTTGGTCGATTCTCAATCAAGAATCGAATCAGAATCGATTCCAGAATCGACCCAGAATCGACTCTGAATCGACGCTGAAACGGCCACTCTGACTTCCCCTAATGTAAGTCCGCCGCCACCGGCTGCGGCAAGTCTCGTGTGAGCATCAATCCGATGTGCTTCTCTCCTTCTTCCACAACGTACCCATGCCTTATCCTCGACCGTTGCTGCCTCCCTGCGAACACCGCCCTGCCTCGACTCAGTCCTGTCTGCTCCCAATCGCTCTTCAACATTTCTTGAATGGATTCGATCAATAACATCCCCGGTTCCAAGACTTGCACTTCAACGAGCGAGCTTCTTCCCAGCGCACGCACCCTCCCTATGGGCCTCCATCAATGCTATCTGTCTTGTAACCCACTCTTTCTGTGCTCAGATCCACTTCCAGCACAATATAATTGCGACTTTTCGATGCAATAAGCCTATGATCATACCCCCTCATTCTACATGTTGAATAGCCCAGCAGCCGCACACGAAAATACTACCTCGGATATTCCGTGGTGTATATCCTGTGCGGCTATTCCGGCTTTTGGGGACCACAACCGGTTGGTTGGTCCGTGCGTCAACGTGCTTCTCGACTTCCTATGCATGTGACCCTTCTCGAGCTTCTCTAATGGCGCCAGCTGCAAAAAGCAAGAAAAATACTGCGGGTGTTCAGAGGCTTGTGGCCAGCTGCTATCCGAGCGTGGGAGACGCCGCCATTATGCCGCTGGCAATCCCTTACACAGACGGCCATCTGTCTCGCCCACTCCTCCCTCTGACGCGATGAGTGTTGACGAGATGGAAGCCGTTCCCGATGCTGAGCTTTCAGCGGCGTTCCATCTGTCTCCGCCAGCTTCTCCTCGCCCTTGGCGAACCCCTTCACCCACATGTGAGGAGATGGACATCGATGAAGACGACTCGGATTCAGACGATTCCGATCCACTTGCCTCCGAATGTGAAATGGTCTTGGAGCTGGGTGAGGAGGACGAGTGGTTAGCATTTGAATGAAGGCGAAGAACTGCAGGAATGTGCTAATCGTGAGGAGATGGCCTGGGAATTGGATCAAATGCTGGATGCCGAAGATGAAGCTGTCCTGTGGGACACATCCGTATGTACCAAAAAATTCTGAAATACTGATGAATTAAAATTTCCCTTTGGTATAGGAAATGAAACTCTCTCTGAACAGGACCGAGACAACATTCGAGCTTTTCAGCTGAAGATGATCCCAATGGCATTATTCTGGTTTCCGCGTATGCAAAAAAAATATCTAAACTTGAACTGGACCCCGCACGATGAGGCCGGACTGCCGGGACCGGTAATATATATATATTTTTTGAACCATAAAAGTGGCTTCAAGAAATGATAAATGTATTCGAATGCTATATTGTATTTTTTTCCAGGACGACGAGTCGTGGCTTGGGCAGGAATTAAGTGTAATGTTTATTCTGAGGAAACAGCTCTGATGTTTGCTGTTATTTATATCACTTGCCTTTTTGTCTTCTCCTGCCACAATCGCGTCGCTTTTTCTTCCTCCTCGCGTCAATGGTCAATGTATGCCGTTCAAAAGGTACGCATAACATCCCTCCACGTCGGCCCGTCGGTTTGAGACCGTTCTCGGCAGGTTTGAACGCTCTGTGATCACCACCATATTCAAGCCTATCGACGTGTCAGCCCGCATTCTTTCTGCCCTCAAGTCTTTCCATTCGTACAATATGTGCCATACCGAGTCCTTAGCGCATCTAGGCCCACCACGATGTCCTCCGACGTGTCAACAAGTGTTGATTATAGTGACAGTGACGCCGACGCAGCAAAGCTGAGCGGTCGCGTGAGGAGGAGGAGTTTAATTGCTGCACGACGGACACGGGTACGTGGAGGAGCAATTTGAGCCTGGGGAAAGTCGTACGTCGCGTCTCTCTGGCATCATGCTACTGGAAATGCGTGCTGACGAGCACTTTCAGTATAGTTGTGTACAAGTGCGGCCTCTTCGAGTGTATCCACTCCCGCCTGCACCCCCGAGCAGGTCCCTCACAAACACAGCTCCCTCGCGAACTCTACGTTGCACTCCAGGTCGCCCCATCAGGTGTAGGCGCAGGTGAGAGTCTACCTCCAATCTTTTTTTTCTGCCCACTCCCGGCGCCGCCCCGGATAGTTCACGCGCAAGCACGGTACCCTGGCCAGCTCCGTGCTCAGATTGGGCTCTGTCCATTAGGTGCAGGCTCAGGTGAGCCATCATTTTCTTTTTGGCTGTTTGTCTTTCGTCTGTTGTTTATGTGGCGCCGAGGAGGCGGGCCTCATCGTCACTGCGGTGTCCACACTACACCCCTCTCGTGTTATGAGTGGCGGGGACGCGGGCATCACGAGAGATCTTTCATCTTCGCTTTCTGCGTCGAAGAGGGCGGTGTGCATCGCCATCTTTGCGCGCCCTCGTCGGCTTCGGCACCAGCGACCGACTGACCGACTTGCCTTTCTTCATCCTCACTGGCACCATCGCCATCTCGTACTCTACTCCGTCCCCGCTGTCCCGTCACTAACACTTCTCACATCCTATTACCTTCGCTCCTCATCCCCTGCACTCATCTCTTCCTTCTCGTACTCAGCGTTTATGTTCGTCCTTGCGTCCGCTCCTCTTCTCCACTCCCACATAGACCTCTTCTTTCCCTAACCTCAGTCTGCGTCGTCTCTCCTCGCGCGCTCTCCTTCCTCTTTTCATTCTTCCATCCTGCCTTCACTTTTGGCCTTCACTTGACCTTCACCGCTCGCGACTTTCTATTTTCGGAACATTTGCTCATTCCCTCCCGTTCCATCACCCACTCTCCCTCCCTCTCGCTCTGTCCTTCACTACTTCTTCCTCCTCATCTGCCCCTGCTGGCCTTGTTCTCCTTCCCTCTTCATTCGCGCTGGCAGCTTTCCTTTCCTGTTTTGGCTCCCACCACATCGACCTTTTCCTTCTGATACTAACACCTCCTAACAGACATCCAGCCACCACCCACCAGGGTACCGGTGGGAGGAGAGAACACGACCTACATGTTGACGGGCTCTGCGGCAACGAGCCGTGCGCCGGAACAGTTCTTGGGGAAGCGTGAGTAGCCTTTCCCATCTATCTCCTGCCCGTAATTCCTGTGCTAACGCACGTCTCTCGCCAGTCTACGACGAACGCCTCGAGGTAGGCCCTCCCCTTAGACCCTATGTGCGAGCTGACGTTGTCCTCGCCCACCCGATATTCTATCTGGTTCATGTCTGTGGGTAAGTTGCCCATGTTTCACGGTTGTCGAGACCCTAACATCCAAGCCGACCACACCGCCGTTTATTGGTCCCTTGGCTAGATATCATCGCTAAATTTGTCCAAGGCGAGTCTCGTAACCTTTTTAAATCGTTCTTCCCTACCTCTCTCACCAACTAGAACTAGAGATAAACAATAAATGTCGCTCCGGCGAGACACGAAATCAAAGGTACGACGCCAATGTTGTTTCTACCACCATTTTACTCATCGGACTTTTACACGCCATGTATTCCAGCCAACCCTGAATGAGATGAATGGTTTATTTTCGACGCTTGTGGTTCACGGTATGTTGATTCGTCCTTTGCTTTTTATCCTACCTGTCAAGTCTTGATATACCTATGATGGTTTTAGGTTCGCGCGACTCGATTGGGTGGTGTGGTATGACGCCTCTGTTTGTGCCGAATTAGCCATGATGCCTGCTCCTCGACATTTATCAACAAGATATACAGGTATGACGGTGTGTTCTGTGTGTTCGAATAATCACTCACTTCCATACTCACAGCTTGATCATGTCCGGCGTCCCGTCGGTAGGTACCACCATGTTTCTTTGATCTTGCACTGATTTCTTTTTCTTTATGTTCTGGCGGTTTTCTATTTGACCGCCCACGTTCTCCTTTTACAGTGTGTTGTGTTTCTTTCGGAATCCCAAAGCGTGCTGACCATTTTCCTGATAGGATCAATCCCTCCGTTCTCATTCAAGCTCGATGTTTTCAGTAAGCTGCCGTCTCATGTTTTGGCAAACAATTTGACTTAGTCTTCGGAACCAGTACCTCGCTTGAAGTCAAGTGCTTTTGTAGGGGCATTGCAACGACAACGGTGTGAGAATAGGACCATTACCAATGATGTCTCTATGTATTTACGAGTTTTATACATCATGAATATATTTTTATTATATGAACAACTGGCGGGAGCTGAGGACTGGGAGTACCCTACGAAAGCGTGCCCAAAACACTCCAAAAGCGTGCCCCAAAGCACTCCAAAGGAGTCCCTTAAGGATCGCTTTTGGAGTGCTCCGAGCACGCCCCCCGGCGCACCTATTTGGCCGAAAAGCACTCTGGCGGGAGTGCCTCGGGTCACTCCAAAAGCGAACCCAGCATACTCCCTTGGAGTGATTCGGGAGCACTCCAGGGGAGTTCTTTCGCTTTACACAGTGAGTGGCGCTTCAACCTGTAGTACGCGTCAGTGGCTGTGGTGGCTGTGGGCTGGGTGGCCATGTTCAGCCAAAAAAAATCAGATTTTCGGATTTTTCAGAGATTTGAGGTGGTGAGGTGGTTATAGCGCTAATCTCGTGGTCCGGGAGAGCGTTTGAGGTCGTGATCCCATTGCTAAGGGCCTAACCCTAGCAAAAAGGACAGTCTCTGAGGGAAACCAAGTGATGGGATTGATCTGGAGGCCGGCCAAAGGAGATCTGAGGGTTTTGGAGGTTGATGGCAAGATGGGGGGAGGGCAATGGCAGACTGGCGGGCTGGCGGGGCTTGTGGCATCATGTCGGGCATGAGCAGCGCAGTGGGTGCATGCTGAAAATAGATTTTCTTGGGAAAGGCTCCAGGTTGTAGGCCTCGATGAGCTTTACAAGTTTCATTAAGGGACTTCATGATCAGCTTACTGGTTGGGCTGCAAAACACAAAAAAACTCTGTGAGAGCTGGTGGTTTTTCAACTTCAACAGTAAACCCGCTGCAAAAGCCAAAGGCAAAAGCAGAGGGTTGACTGTAGGGATCGGCACCGTACCGTATACGGTTACGGACCGTACGCCTTACGGCGCTTTACGGTAGACGGTTGGTACTGTAACCGTAACCGTAAGCGGAGCTGCAGGGCCTCTTACGGGACGGTACGGTACTTTTTTACGGTACGCTACAGGACTTACGGCCGTATGTGTTATGGATGCACCAATGGTATGTGTTGTCGACTGGATCACAACACCGTGCGTTTCGCGGCCATTATGAGCTGAACAACAGGCAATCAGAAGCGGTAAATCGTCGAAGAAAATAAAGATTGACCTTTTTTTATATGCTCGCGTGCAAACCTATTCGCAGAGAGCATGAAGTTGGGTTAGACAAAGACCCCCTTTTATACGCCTTCACATGGAATTTTCTAGAGTCTGAAGGATGCGCGTGAAATTATCGATTGTCGAGATGTTGATATGTGGAGCCCATTATCGACGCGCAGCCGCTATGGTCGCTCTCAATAGAGTCGGTGGTTCACACAAGTAGACAACTCAGCATGTGGAAAAAGTATGACCTTTTTTATCGTCAAAAATTATTTACATTCATTTGCGAACTTTGTACAATCAACAATCTGCTTTCATCCTCTGTACATCAACAACTAAAATGCACTGTGAATTGGCCAAATGAGCAAGGAAATGCATGTTGTACTTCCAGGACTTTACTTAAGGTGACATGAAGGGCCACCAATTCAACTTTCCAGAGTTGTACAAACCACAATCTACTTTTGGTTGCTGAACAGCCGCTCAGCTATGGACACGGTCACATGGTGTTGATCCGATCATCCCAAGCAGTACCCGATCCCAACCCATCCCAAGCACTTGCCGGTCCCAAGCAATAGCCGATCCCAATCCATTCCAAGCGCTAGCTGATCCCAACCCATCCCAAGCACTAGCTGGTCCCAACCCGACCCAAGTACATCCCAAGCGAATCCAAAGCCCAAGCCCTCCCCAAATGACTCAGTGAATCCCAACCCAAGCAGGACTTCAAGTTGGCCATCCCAAGGATTCCCATGTCTCGCTTCAAACAAAATCTTCGATCCGACACACTTGCCTCATAATTACAAACATTCTAAGCTTGGCCTTTTCCACCCCGTTTTTCTTTTCCCTGCTTCAACGATTGTCACCGTCTTTCAAAATGTCTACTGGTATGGCCCTCATTCCTGTATCCAGGATTCAGTTGACAATATTGTATGCAGGAATCCCTGACAATAACCCTCTTTTTGGCATGTTCCAGGGCATGATGCAACAGTTCTTCAATGCTGCCATGGCCAGTGGGAACATGTCTGCTGTCACCAGCGACAATACCAATACCCCCAGCCAGCCAGCAGGCCCTGCTCCCCTCCCTGTTCTGCACGTTCCCCCCATTGCTCCATATGTCAGTGCTCGACTTCCGTCAGTGTCAACAGGGCACCCAGCAATTCCCTCCAACTTGGTTGCGACTCAGCCCATGCTTGGTATCTCTGGTCTTGCAATTCCTCTTGCTGGCCACTCGAACAATCCCCGACGCAGCCTCCAAGACCTTACTCCTAATCAGATATCCCAAACCAATGCAAGCCGCCGTGCGGCTGCAGCTGCTCATCTACCGATGGGAACAGGTCTCCAGGTGCGACAGCCTCGCCGCACCCGTGGTCCAGCTGTCCGTGGCCTTGTCCTTCACCAGGGCCCACAGTCGACATTGGAGAAGGTGTCGTCCGTGAATCCAGCTGGGATTCGAGAGATTAGGGTTCTTCACATGGTGCAGGCCTACCAAGTGCGTGCCATATTGTTTACAGCATATCCATCCCATTTACCATTGTTTTGTAGAATAGCCGAGAAGTTGTGCTCTTCAAATCATATGCCTCTTCTTTCGGTATCTGGCTTGAAGGTTACGACCTCCGTCACCGATACGTTCTTCCGGAACACACCAAAATCACTCAGATCCTTGCAATGACTGTTCAGGCCATGCGCACTGGTCCAAGGGCATACTCCTTTGGCGCCATTCCACCTGGTCCAGTTACACGCCAACAGCATGAGTCACTTGACCTTCAATTACTTGCCTACGTTAATCTGGGAAAAAATCGGGGGCAGGGTGCTGCACATCTTCGTCGTGAATCCATCACTCCGGACATGACCCTTGCAGACCTCTTTTCACCGATGTTGAAGAATTTGTACGCCATTCCAACCCTGTGCATTGAGAACGACTACTTTGTTCTCCATTCCAGTCAGTGTATCAATTTAATTCATTCCAATCAATCTCATGTCACCCATACAGTTGTGTGTTACAACGGCCTCAGATTCAATGATGCAAATGAGGGTGCATGGCCCCGCACCCACAGGTGCCTTACGACCCGACAGAACACGCAGTTCAGTGAGTATCTTGAGGTGAATGATGAAGAGGGTGGCAGTGATGCTTCCGCCACATCAGGCAGAATACCAGAGGGAATTCTTGAGTTGGATTCCGATGATGATGATATGCCGGCTGCACCTTTGCTAGCTGCTGCGACTCTACCTGTGAGACACCCACTTCCATACAACTATCATAAATTGAAAAAAAAAATGTGAGTGCATGCAATAAGTGAGTTAAACAAAGTCAAGCTTACCCTTTGTGAACCAAAGACGAGTCTTTTTGACAATAGTGTCATCCACCGGGCTTGGATTGAAAGGCCTAAGCCAGAGTTGAATGCAATAAGTGAGTTAAACAAAGTCAAGCTTACCCTTTGTGAACCAAAGACGAGTCTTTGTAGCGTTATTCCTTTTGGCCTGTTCAACCCATCCGTTGATTGCAAGCTGCATATCAAGGAGCTCGGTTATACATTCCAAGTTTCTGCTGGCACACCCGTTTTCTTTCCTTCAGCTCTCAATACCCATTACAACTCTGAGCTAATTTTCCTTGGGATGCGGGGCTCAATTGTTGTCTGGACTGGGGCATCCATTTGTCAATATGTTGATCTTGGCTGCTGCACGTCAAAGACTTGACAAAGTCAGAGCCTCGGATATATAGAAAGACTCTTAGGGCATGGGTTTTAGCTGGATTTGATCTCTTTCCATTTAAACTGTAGCCATGTTTAATATTAAAGCTCGGTCCAAGCGAGAACTCCCAAACTAATACTGGATGAAAAATATGTGTTATGATCATATGACTTGGAATTTCCCTTGTGTGGAACCGATAGATGACTCTCACAATAAATGGATTGGAACCAATGGCTGTTGTGGTCATATCAAAGAGCCTTGAGCTGATGAAAGAATGTCGCGAAACATAAAAGATGTTGATGGTAGCAAGTGCGGTACAAAAGGTGATTAAACTTGAAGTTAAGTATAAGAGAAGACGATAAAGGAATGTAGCAAAACATAAAAGGGATGTTGATGGTAGCAAATGCAGTACGAAAGGTGGTTAAACTTGAAGGTAAGTATAAGAGGAGATGATTAAGGAATGTAGTGAAACATAAAAGGGATGTTGACGGTAGCAAATGCGGTACGAAAGTTGATTAAACTTGAAGTTAAGTATTAGAGAAGACGATTGAACCAAGAATAAACTAAATCATGGACGCCTTCCCAATCCCATTCAATATCTGTAGTAGGAACCAATTGTCGATGGCATCCTGAAGAGTAAACTCATCCTGGGTAGGATAAGTGGCTTGGTGCAGTGCAATCAGCTTTGATATAGGGATTCGTACAGCTCGGAAGCAAGTGCGGAAGGAAAGTGTTCCTTGAGCCATATTGGGGGCGGCAATTGTGGGATCAGGGTTGTAGTTCTCATCACCAGGCAGGACAAATATTGCTCGGGTAGGTGACTCGTAATCGGGATCAAGGCATGGGGTTCCGGTGGTTGCCCAGCAAAACATCCTCGGGCAGAACGATGGTGCATGGATGTTGGAGAGCTCACTGATGACATCTGGGTGGAAATGGGCCTTTCCGTTCTCCAGGAGACCATGGCATGGGATGCCCGTGCGCTGGAGAAATCCTTTGAAAATGGCAACTGCATCGATTCCACTACCAAGGGTCCCAAAGTGTGGGGTCATCTCAGCTTCAGTGGGTGCTGTGACCGAAAGATGAGTGTCAAGGGAATGAAAGTCGGAGATGAGAGATGTCCAGGTCTGGGCGATGAAAAACTCTGAACCACCTGGGTATGAGCAAGCGAGCTGTGGGGCAGCAAGCATAAGTTTCAGGATAAGTCGATATTGAAGTGTCAACATACCTTGCTAAATGAAAACCCGTTTGCACAGGGGAGATCAAGACCAGCACAGAAAGCCTCAGTCTCTGGATGCCCATGCAGCTCAGCGCCCAGGATCGCAGTATGAAGCAGTTGAGTAATGAGAATGTTGTGCTGGTTCTCGTCGCGATATGAAAGAGCAGCAATCTAGATTATAATTAGACAAGGAAAGGAAAGAAGATACAATACACACCTGGATGTTAAGGGTATTGATAATGAGCGACTGAAAAGGTGCCAAGTCCCCACGAGGCCCAACTGCCTGGAGATCACGCAGCGTGCGACTGAGAGCAGGATGCCAGGCAGCAACAAAGCTCGGGGTCAGAGCATCGAGGTTGCAGCCATTGACTGCATATTGAAGGAGAGCTGGTGTCATTGGCCCAGGAGGAACACCGCTTATTATAGCAAGTCCTATGAGGGCCCCAAAGACACGCAACTCCTCAAGTCGATGTGGCGCAATAGCTGATGCAAGACGCAAGGGCATGGAGATTGCCAGGGACATGCGGTCCTCATCCTGTTGCAAGCACCATGCACCAGGGTTCTTAAAATAGCAATTCAACGCTGTCCAGATAGTCTCTTGCTCAATTCCATTGCCAAACGACAGGACACCACCTTCAGGATTGAGACTTAAAAAAAATCAGTACCATTCAAATGACAGAAATGACTTCTCACATCCGAAACATGCGCCGCGGGCAAAGCATTGCAGTGAAATCCCTCTTCTCAGCTGCAACCCGAAGTTTATCCATGTAGAGTGAACCAAGGTCATCGAAGCTTGCAGCTTCAAGCTCCAAACGACCATCATCACCCGCTGCCCGATATACTGCAGTGGAAACATCGTGCTGGTCAAATATATCGGCATAAGGCCCTGGCTCAGACACAAACATCGCCGCAGGCAGGAGCGATGTGGGCTGAGCATGTAGACGTAATGTGAGGGACTAGCATCAAGACAGGGATGAAGGAACCTCACTGGTGTGGTGATCAAAGCAGAGCCAGCTGGCGCAGCAGACTGAATAAATGCAATATTATCAGAAGTATGAAGGAACAGGGGGATAGAAGGATGATACTCACAGCCGCACTGATTGGGATAGAGCTAGTAGTAGACTGGAAGCAATGTTAGTCAATGGGACGACAACGCTGACAATAAAACACACCGGAACTACAGTACTAGAGATCCGTGCTCGAGATGGAAGTGGGTGTCTCACAGGTAGAGTCGCAGCAGCTAGCAAAGGTGCAGCCGGCATATCATCATCATCGGAATCCAACTCAAGAATTCCCTCTGGTATTCTGCCTGATGTGGCGGAAGCATCACTGCCACCCTCTTCATCATTCACCTCAAGATACTCACTGAACTGCGTGTTCTGTCGGGTCGTAAGGCACCTGTGGGTGCGGGGCCATGCACCCTCATTTGCATCATTGAATCTGAGGCCGTTGTAACACACAACTGTATGGGTGACATGAGATTGATTGGAATGAATTAAATTGATACACTGACTGGAATGGAGAACAAAGTAGTCGTTCTCAATGCACAGGGTTGGAATGGCGTACAAATTCTTCAACATCGGTGAAAAGAGGTCTGCAAGGGTCATGTCCGGAGTGATGGATTCACGACGAAGATGTGCAGCACCCTGCCCCGATTTTTTCCCAGATTAACGTAGGCAAGTAATTGAAGGTCAAGTGACTCATGCTGTTGGCGTGTAACTGGACCAGGTGGAATGGCGCCAAAGGAGTATGCCCTTGGACCAGTGCGCATGGCCTGAACAGTCATTGCAAGGATCTGAGTGATTTTGGTGTGTTCCGGAAGAACGTATCGGTGACGGAGGTCGTAACCTTCAAGCCAGATACCGAAAGAAGAGGCATATGATTTGAAGAGCACAACTTCTCGGCTATTCTACAAAACAATGGTAAATGGGATGGATATGCTGTAAACAATATGGCACGCACTTGGTAGGCCTGCACCATGTGAAGAACCCTAATCTCTCGAATCCCAGCTGGATTCACGGACGACACCTTCTCCAATGTCGACTGTGGGCCCTGGTGAAGGACAAGGCCACGGACAGCTGGACCACGGGTGCGGCGAGGCTGTCGCACCTGGAGACCTGTTCCCATCGGTAGATGAGCAGCTGCAGCGCACGGCGGCTTGCATTGGTTTGGGATATCTGATTAGGAGTAAGGTCTTGGAGGCTGCGTCGGGGATTGTTCGAGTGGCCAGCAAAGGAATTGCAAGACCAGAGATACCAAGCATGGGCTGAGTCGCAACCAAGTGGAGGGAATTGCTGGGTGCCCTGTTGACGCTGACGGAAGTCGAGCACTGACATATGGAGCAATGGGGGGAACGTGCCAGAACAGGGAGGGGAGCAGGGCCTGCTGGCTGGCTGGGGGTATTGTATTGTCGCTGGTGACAGCAGACATGTTCCCACTGGCCATGGCAGCATTGAAGAACTGTTGCATCATGCCCTGGAACATGCCAAAAAGAGGGTTATGTCAGGATTCCTGCATACAATATTGTCAACTGAATCCTGGATACAGGAATGAGGGCCATACCAGTAGAATTTTGAAAGACGTGACAATCGTTGAAGCAGGGAAAAGAAAAACGGGTGGAAAAGGCCAAGCTTAGAATGTTTGTAATTATGAGGCAAGTGTGTCGGATCGAAGATTTTGTTTGAAGCGAGACATGGGAATCCTTGGGATGGCCAACTTGAAGTCCTGCTTGGGTTGGGATTCACTGAGTCATTTGGGGAGGGCTTGGGCTTTGGATTCGCTTGGGATGTACTTGGGGTCGGGTTGGGACCAGCTAGTGCTTGGGATGGGTTGGGATCAGCTAGCGCTTGGAATGGATTGGGATCGGCTATTGCTTGGGACCGGCAAGTGCTTGGGATGGGTTGGGATCGGGTACTGCTTGGGATGATCGGATCAACACCATGTGACCGTGTCCATAGCTGAGCGGCTGTTCAGCAACCAAAAGTAGATTGTGGTTTGTACAACTCTGGAAAGTTGAATTGGTGGCCCTTCATGTCACCTTAAGTAAAGTCCTGGAAGTACAACATGCATTTCCTTGCTCATTTGGCCAATTCACAGTGCATTTTAGTTGTTGATGTACAGAGGATGAAAGAAGATTGTTGATTGTACAAAGTTCGCAAATGAATGTAAATAATTTTTGACGATAAAAAAGGTCATAGAAAAAAGAGTTTATAAAAAAGGCATTCGCGGCGAGATGCCAGGCTACCAGTAGCTGCTTGGTAGCTGCACTGGTGGACGGCATGAGTTGGTTCGCCGTCGGTTGACATGATGTGTCGATGTTACATGACGTCGACATCCCTCGCACTTGCCCGCGGAATGATACGATCTGATGGCCCAATTTACGGTCCGTATGGGTGCCGTCTACGGCCGTATTCATACGGCTTCCTACGGCAGTACGTACGGCTGAGAGCCGTAACCGTAAAGGAGGGCGCCGACGGCCATACGGGACGGTACGGGTCTGCCATATAGCCGTATGCCGTATGCCGTATTATACGGCTACGGTGCCGATCCCTAGTTGACTGTTGAAGTTAAAAAATCCGAAAATCTGAATATTTTTTGGCTGGACATAGCCACCCAGCCCACAGCCACCAATGTGTACTACGGGTCGGAGCGCCACCATAGTAGGTAAATCAGGTGGTATGCGATACATTGTCCCACTTACCAAATTAACATCTCACATTTGACAACCCAACGATAAAAATGAACTTTAAATCCGGAATATTGGGAGCTGCACTCTCCTTGTTCCATAAAATTCCAAAAAATGCCCCGTTACTACTATGTTCCCCATCTGACTTTTTGCTCAAAACACTGATTAAGGAGCGAACAAAATCTGAAAACAACATGTTAGACCCTAATTTCCCCCTCTTTAAAGCGGTTTTTGCAGCGCTGAACGAGCGGGTTGCATGAACACAGTTCAAGCAAACAACAGACACTTTTCCTGTCACCTTCAATTTGGACACTGATCTATGCCCTCCACGAGGTTGATCCCCAAATCGATTTAATGTTCAGCTGTCCTGGAATTCTAATCTCACAAGGCTCACAACGGATCTTTACAAAAATTATCAAAGGCAACCACTCTGAACCTTTTAGAAAGGCAACTTTCATCAACCTAGACCGCATCCGATGCTCCGTATATGAAATTTCTGAATACACTCCAACAGACGAGATGATTTGGAACTCTATATGTTCCACAAATTTGAGACGAACACTGGTTGAACATTTCAAGTTTTGCACTGAAAATTTTGGTGAAAAATGTTTTGAATTTGACAGTAATTTTTCGCCAAAAAAGTATGTGAAAAACTTGAAACATTTTGGTGACCTTTTTGAACCTTGTGAAAATTTCTGAAAAAGTGCTGAAAACGTTTTGAAGTTCAAAAAATTCATGAAGAAGTTACAAGTTTTTCACTTGGTTTTTCACTGAAAAATTGCTGTAAAATTCAAAACATTTTTCACTAGTTTTTTCACCAAAAAACTTGAAATGCTCAACCAGTGGAACCCACCGTGAATTATTCTGGAAGTCGATTCACAAAATTTTCAGAGTCGGTGACTTTTGGACACACATGAATAATCTTGAAGAATTTTCTGTTTGTCACACATGTGGCGTCCCCGAAAACCTTGAGCACATAGCAATGGAGTGTGATGCCTCGGGCGCAAAATTAATTTGGGGACTGACCAAGAAACTCTGGGCCACGAAATACCCCATGTGGCCCTCCCTCAGCTGGGGCCTCGTCCTCGGTTGTAACCTTGTTAAATTCAAACACTCAAATGGGAAAATTATCCCTGCTATGGGACGATTATTTGCCATTCTGGTATCTACGGCCTGGCACACAATCTGGAACATCCGGAATGATAAGGTTCTGAAGAACCCACACTGTAACATTACAGACATTGAGATTCACAACAGATGGCTGAAATCTGTGAATTCAGCACTGGGACGAGATCAAATCCTCACCAATAAAATGAAATTTGGTAATCTTGCGCTGAAAAAAGATCTTGTCCTAAGAACATGGAGTGGTCTACTAATGAACGAAGACACTCTGCCGGATGATTGGACCTACACAGGGGGTTTTAGTGGGTATACAGCCATTGAAATTGAATGACTCAAGAAATGGGATAGGATAAATTTACTAGGCTGGAGTCCCACACTCTGGTAATTGTGCGTAATGGCATTTCCTCCCTGGACAACTTTCCCGGCATTAACTAGAACTTCCTAGTAGACCCAGCGGATGACTTTTGGAATGCTTCTGCAGACTGAATTTCATTATCCCAAACGCTCCAAATAAATAAATAAATAAATATGTAACCCGCCTCATTTTGACGTCATTATTTGGCTTCGTCACAGCCGCTGTGCGGCTATGGCCGAGATGTTGCCATAAAAGAAACGTAAAAGGCCACTTGCCATGCTTCCTGCTCGCACCTGATGCCGGAACCAACACCAACAACGGCATTTCAAGCACAGTATGCAAGGTTTGCATGTGTCATACATAGAGAAACAAAAGCCGCACAGTGCCGCATGCGGCTTTGCACAACACAAAAAAGCCGCATGCGGCCCACGCGGCTTTTGCACAACCTCTCTAATGGGGTTTTCAGGCAGTGGCGGCACTTAAAAGAAACTTTTTCCGGTCAATTATTTTTTGTGGAGTGACGGCGGCCTTGGCCCATGTCTGGAGAGCCGCGGTTTTTTCAAGTTTTTCAAGATGAAGAAAGGGGAGAAAAAAAGGGAAAAGAGAGAGATTTATCTACAATTTAAAGAAGCTCATTTGTATAGAAAATTCATTCCCAAACTCACCTCAGCACCCACTTGACGTTTCATAAAATCTTGATTATCTTGATTATCTTGATTAACGAGTCCACATTGGGCAATTATTGATTTCAAGGTCCAAGTCCATTCGGGGAATTGACCCCAAATGGACATGGACCCAGCCAATTGTTTTCAAGATATTATCAAAAAGATAAGATATCTCAGATCATGTGGGGCGCTGTTACCGTATCCTTATCATGTACAAGACATGCCTTCGCTGCGCTCCGGCAGAAGAGCAGACACGTTGAAAAAAAAAACAACCTTGACATGGAAAGCAATTCCAATATATATTCAACCATTAACACAACATCTAGTGAGCCTACATGCGTGCCGCAACACAATCCAATCAAAATAGTATCCGCAACTCGATACATTGCATCGGCAAATCCTACAACTTCAACAGAAATGTTGGCGGAAGGGCTGGGCCCGAGTGAATTGTGAGCTGGAGCCCCGAAAGTTGATAGAAATACATTAGCATCGAACTCGATGCGCAAAATGCTGAAGATGTACCAGGAACGTGTCCTTGAAGCATCTGTTGGCTTGGAAAGCTCTTATGAAATAGTACAGATGATCCATCCGATACTACGGGGATGCATACGATGCATCAAAGGGAGCTGAATGAGAAATCTAGCGTGATGCCGAAGCGTGAAGGTTCGTCTGGTTGTGCAGTGGTAGCGAGAATAAGAAAAACCGCTAAAAACCTGCCGCGGCACAGGGTGTTGCTTATGGGACACCGAAAATCCCGGGTGCAGAATACGAGTCGGGAGCAGGGGTTTACGTCAGAGGTGCGGCGGACGCAACGGGTCTCATCGCCAAACCGCAAATGTTGAATAGGAATACTGGAAACATGCTAGCTATCTGTTGTTGATTTCTCAGCACAGGCATTCCATTCCTGAAGTGAGCGGCGTACCAACGTTGTACATTGAGGCCCAATGGCAACACTTGAGATAGTCGCGGCCACCTGGAGAAGCACAAAGAGTGTGCAGGACTTCACCCATCGAGAGGTAACGATAGCACTGGGTAGTTGGAAGTCATGCCCTGAGTGTTGGTTTTAGACTGTGTCTAAATAACCCAACAGTTTGGGTGTACCTGAATTGTGTCGCGGCGCCGATGAAGAGGCAATATAACTAATGAATTGAGTGGGTCTGGCGCCAGGAATTATTCAGCTGTTCAATGAAGTGTGTGTAGATTCATACCGTTCGTGTTTCGCGCCAACCTGTTTCGAAAACTGTCAGCGAGATTGAATGGATGTCTCGGAATGTGGAACATGCGATACCAGTGCTTCATTGCCTCCATTCTTGAATCTTCCCATTTCCGTAGGAGGCAATGAACTGGACAAAGGAAGAAGGGACAGCCCTCAGTAGCGGACAGAAATCAAGACACGGGCCCAGGCGATCTTGAAAGGCTGGAAGACTCTTTCAGCCAGGTTGAGGTGATCCCTTGTTTTCAAAACTTGAGGGATCTTGAGCCTGCCGGTATTGACCAATGACTTGATCGTCTAGTCGGGCCAATTTGAGTGTTTGAGGATTCTCCGGAGCATTCTGAGATCTTGCAATACCAAGAGCGGTCCTTGTGCGCTGATCTTGCGAAGTTTTCAGCCTCCCAAGTTTTGAGACAGGCCTTCATTGTGATTAGAGCCTTGACGAGCGAGGAAGAGCAGGG
>JARGXW010001239.1:0-28220 GCA_029204085.1 Mycena sp. CBHHK59/15
GGCTCAGTCAGTCAGGGAAAATGAGAGTAGCATATCCCGAGCCGCGAAACGCACCCCATTCGCGCGCCGCGTCGCCGGAGTAGACGCGCTCGAAGTGGCGCTCACCGACGAGCTGCACTGCCTGCTCCTCGAATGCCTGCTCCGCTGCATATCGTCCAGATCCTCGTTGAGCTGCTGCTGCCGCGCGAGCCGGCGCTCCCTGGTCCGCATGCGGGCCATGATTATTTTGGATATCGCCATCGGCTGCGGCTTCATCCGCGGCATCGGGGGTTATACAGCGTCGGGCGAATGATGGCACCGGTGAGGATGGGCCGCGAGCGCAGCCGCGCTTGCCAGGCCTGCGCAGCACACATTAGCGACTATATCAAAAATTTTCTCCTCAGGATATACCATTTCGTCACGAGCTAGCCGTTTCCAATATTCCTTCTCCACTTTTGCGGCGATGAGTCGAGAATACCGGCGCAGAATCGCGCGTTGTTTTTTGTCCCCTTGGTGGGCTTTGGTGAATGCATCTAGCCACTGCGGCGGAACCATTCATTAGACATGGGTGTAGCTCGTGAGCTGAAGAATGGCCGTTATATCCCCTCAAGAGCTCCCTCTTTGTCTTCTCGGTCCCAGTCGCATGCTGGTGCTTTCGAAAGAGATATTGGACACGCGATCGGATCTGCCCTTGAGCACAATAAAATCAGAACTCGGCCAGAAGTACGGGAGCACCACGGAGACGCACGTTGTCGGTCGGGGCCTGCCTGAGGAGATTTCGGTACAGTGCGAGGGTCGGGGTTCGATGGATGGCAAGCTCGAAAAATGGCACGCGAGGACGAACGCGGCGCAGCGGAGAGATTAGGCGCGTGAGGCTCGCACGAAAGGCGAGAGATGAGGGGCTGGATGGGGGAACCGTGGATCTGAGCGCCGTAGTGGAGGCCATGGGTAAGTAGAATCCGACGGCTCGCCGCCCACACCACTTATGCGATGCGAGTTCAGAACGTTCAACCAAGGGGTACGCAGGATTGAAATTTGCCACACGAGGTCGGAAAACTGGATTAAGGCCCTCCAGCCCTATCTTACATAATCAAACAGTCACGTGCAGGATCCAATCGCCGTGCATTTTGCCCCATTTTCGCTCCATTTCATCAGTGTACTTGCTCATACAAGTTCCAAAGGAGAATATAGACTTCAATTACATATAACACACCACTTTCAGATCAAGTACAGTGATGGGCGAAAAATCGGTTGTTTGGCTGCAATCAATGACATCATGATCTGCTACACATCAATGATGTAGCGCCAGCTCCCTTTCCGGCCGTAAGGCATATCAACTCAATGCTGAACCTTCGGCATCCTGCGCTGCAAGGGTTTTGGCAGGAGATTTATCCCAAAAAAAACTCATTTTTTCTCCCCCATCTAAAACTCATTTTTGGAGGTTTCTGAACATTTGTCCAAAAAGTGGAATAAGCAAGGGGATGGCAGGCTTAAAATTTTTCACACAGGGTCGGAAAAGTGAAATAAGCCCTTTGCAGCCCTCCCTACCCTATAAACCCTAACCCTAATGTCACGTGTGTCATCCAAAAGCGGTAATTCTGTTTCGCCAACACTCGCCTTCCATCGACTCTCAATGAATACGGACAATACAGCCACAAAACACACAGTACGAATCAACTTATGAACATTACACAACTACACCAATGAGCCTTATCTCCGTGCTCTTTTTCTTCTACCTCCAGCATTTTCACGACAATCGTCGTCGCAAAACCATTCAGTCCCACTCACATCCTGTTGCTTTATTCCGACGCAGCAGATATGGACCTAGGTTAACGATCTCAGAAAGTTGAAGGTAAGGAATTAGGAAGAGGATGACATTCACCGATGCCCAGCACACCCGGTTAAAGCCCACAGCCTCCGGCAGCGATTCTATGAGGGTAGGACGTGCTGGCAAGATATGTTACATGTCATACATACACAAAAATCACGCTCAGAACGTGTGAATCTTACCTGGCAGAGACTTGCCTGAGGGGCGATCATCATACTTGACAATGGATGGCATCACCGCGGAGTGAGGCTTGAGCGTCAAATGATCAAGCTTCGACGTGCGTGAAAATTTGCAGAGGCAGTGCGGATGTTGTGGCTTGCTTGCTTACAGCGACTGTGCGGCTGTTTGCCTGATCGCGCTGTAGCCCAGTCGTGGCGCATAAAGTATATATGTTGCAGATATAAAAACTTTTTTTCTTTGAATGTCTTTAAACGTGTTTTGGGGCATTTGAAAACCTTGTCCGAAAAGTGAAATAAGGGGTCGCTGACCCTCCCTACCCTATGAGGCTGTGTCTCGGCATCTTCCGGTGGAAGCCTCTTGGGAATAAGGTTTCCGGGACCCACCCTACCCTATGACGTCGTGTCTCGGCATCTTCCGGTGAGTACCCCTTGCGTTCAACGCAAGTTTTGTCGAGCTCAGCCTATGGACGATCGACGCATAAACAGTATTGGACCGTTCCTTGGGTCAAGTGATCGTCATTTGTTCCTATTCACCCAAATGAGGCCCGTTTTTGTCCATTTCAAGTTTCAGTACGATGTAAATAGTTGGTCCCTTGAAGATAGTCTACCTAAAAAGTCCACAATGGATGCGGTTTCCATTTTATAAAATAAATACAGCCAACCCAAGGACCAGGACAGTTGATCGGTGATTTTCCCACATTTTCAATGGGCTCAAAAACATAATCTGGCATGTCTGGCAACTCAGGACTGTACTAAGTAGAGTACATGCTAAGGAATATTTTGACATATACAACATAATATTTTGTTGAGGTGTCGTTACAGCTATGGAGATTGGTCAACCCAAGGACCAGGGTCAACCCAGGGAACGGTCCTACTATAAGTACATTGTCGAGTATATGAACGACTATCTTCACATTAGTATATGCAGTTGCGGCTATTTTGTTCCAACAGCAGGTATTGATTCCCGCCTACCTTGGTCCCAAGAATGAGTCACCCTCCCCTTGACATCAGCTTGCAATGTTGCCTTCCACAGAATATGTAGTGCTTCAGAAGTGGTCATTGATCATACATGTGCGAGTACAAAGAATATATATAAAAACTGAACGGAAAGCTTATAACAGCTCTTGCGAAATGCCATCCTTCTTTCCCTCTAAGATAAAGTCAAGTCAGAACAAGGCAGCCGAAAGTGAATGAGACCGACGAACTTTTCGTGCCAGTCGGTAGCAGCGAGGGGTCAATGTGAGGTACAACACCACCCTGGGAAATGACAACAGAGCCGAGCAGCTGTAATAGTATGAGCGAGGGATCGAATATGCAAGAGACCGCCACGTACCTTGCCCAGCTCCTCGTCGTTCCGGATGGCCAGTTGCAGGTGACGGGGCACGATACGGTGCTTCTTGTTGTCACGCGCGGCGTTGCCAGCGAGTTCGAGGATTTCGGCGGCCAGGTATTCGAGGACGGCGGCGAGGTAGACTGAAGGAAGAGGCGCGTTAGACGGTACAAGTTGTTAAGCCAACTCGACTCACCAGGTGCGCCGGCACCGACACGCTGCGCGTAGTTGCCCTTCTTCAGCAGACGATGGATACGACCGACAGGGAACTGCAAGCCGGCTTTCGAAGAGCGCGATTGCGACTTGGATGGGTCGCCGCTACCGGCAGCCTTGCCAGACTTGGATTTGCCGCTAACTTTGCCAGACATTGTATGTGAGGGTGGGTTGGTGAAAAGGGTGAGTGGCTTTGGTGGCTTGAAGACAACGATACGGAGTGGTGGTGGGGGTGAAGAGAGAACGGAAGACGACAGAGCTCTTGTATTTATATTGGCGCGGCCAAACACCATGCAACACGTTTGTTGAAGTCGCGCACACAAACCACAACAACACGTCTCACGCGATATTATATAAGGGGGCTCATGTTTGTCCACCTTTCACCTTTCGCCCCCTACCCAGAACCACCACCTTTGCCGCCCACGCCCCCGTCACATATACTCGATGGCTCCCAAACCCGCATCCACTGCCGGCAAGGCCCCCGCGTCCACTGCCGCCAAAGCACCTGCCACCGCCTCCAAGGCGCCTTCCAAGACCACTGAGAAGAAGGCAGGCAAGAAGACCGCCAAAGCCGCAGCACCAGCGGACGGCGAGAAGAAGAAGCGCAAGAAGACTCGCAAAGAGACTTACTCCTCGTACATCTACAAAGGTGAGTTGCCTTCGGTGCCATCGTTTTCTTGACTCATGTAGCCCCTCAGTCCTCAAGCAGGTCCACCCTGACACCGGTATTTCGAACAAGGCCATGGCCATCCTGAACAGCTTCGTCAACGATATCTTCGAGCGCATCGCATCTGAAGCATCCAGTGAGTCGCTTCACCAGCTTCTTGCTTTGCCAGTCCTGATTCGTTATCAGAACTCGCACAGTACTCGAAGAAGTCTACCATCTCCAGTCGGGAGATTCAGGTGCGTTGCCTTCCCCATTCTGTCGCACATCTGCTTATCTCCCTCTTAGACATCTGTACGACTGATCCTTCCTGGCGAACTTGCGAAGCACGCTATTAGCGAGGGTGTGTATCCGCGCGCCTCTATTTCTGTCTCTTTGCTCATTGCAGTTTCAGGTACCAAATCTGTTACAAAATTCTCCTCAGCAACTACCACGAAGTAGAGTTTGTTTTGTATTGTACTGGTGCTCCGTATTTATCTACTTCTGTTCTAATGTATTTTCTACCCATTCCCTCTGCCTTGACGGACGTCGACCGCGTCGCTCACTTGCCTATCTGAGATTTTCATTGGTCGTATTCTGGCCAGTTGTCTGGTTCTCAATTGTGCACAAGCTGAGGCTGTGCACCTTTGCTTTTCTGAATCAGTAACCCATACACATCGTTTTTCCGCCGTCTCCTGTCCCGAATCGAGACGCCGGCGTTAGAGGCAATGGTTGGTTGTCGATTTGACCGATTCGAAAGTGGATTTTTGCTGCGTCATCAACGATACGATACGTCTGCGCTCAGTTGGTCCCCCAGCGTCTTCTCCGTGGCTTCGTCTCCCCTTCTTCCCACTTGTGCTCATCGCGTTGACTCCGTCCTGGACCAGAGCGATCCAGCCGAATCTACCATCGCACTTCGCTCTCAGAAATCACACACCATCAAGTCTTGGTCCCAGACCCTGAACAGAATATTCCTCGTTCACCATCTTGGAAGTGGAACCCGGCCGGCATCCGACTTTGTTCTTCCCTTCAAGCAGGCCGCGACTATCCGCAGACACCCTTTGACCTGGGCAGCTCGAGTACGTGCGCTGACTGCGTGGGCTGAAGAGTCAACAACCGGATCTTTGCTTGTACTTGTACAAGAGGCAAGAAACGGTCCAAGTATTGACGGAGATCTACATGCGGACAACAATCTCGTGGTTGGGACGGCCTGCTCGGCCGCATTCTGCAACGTTTTTGCCATCTTGGCCTCACTGGCGGTGACGGCGGTCCTGCGCGGCAAATCCGCCAAAATCGTGCACGGGCAAGGTAGAGTACGTGCACTAGATCTTTTCAACTGCCATGACGTGGTCGAAGCGCGACGGGTGCGAATGCACAGTTCCTGCCACGGTCGCATGAGCGAGCGGAACTGGACAGGCGAAAACAACGGCGACAATCTAGGAAACGAACACGACATCGATCCCGCAGGTTTTCTCCGTGTCCGAAGACACCAAGTAGGACGCAGAGTCAGGCGCGTCCTTCAAATCGCTCTCCAACTTCAAGAGGTTCAAGCTCGTCGACATGTGTACGAGGGCTAACGAATCACAATACCTCCACTCTCATAAATGTGGCTGATGGTCGCACTACAGATCTGCGAGTTCAATATTTCGGTGTGCGTCGTCGGTGTACGGAGTGGTCTCTGTGGCTGTAGTCCCAAGTGTCCCAAAATTGTCGATCAACATTTCTTTTACCAAACCATGTGTACTCCGAGTCTGCGGTGCTTTATGCACACGGCAGGCATCCGCCGCTCGCTGCCTGTCCCACTTTATGTCTCACATGGCACAAACACACTCGACGACCATCCCCTGCCCGCATTTGGGGCGGAATTCCACTGACCGCCGTCTTCGACGCGGCGGCATATGGCGGCAGTCTCACAAAGTCCCTCAGCAGGCCGCGTTCTCACAGATCTCACCGCCTGCGCTGCATTAATTTGGGATTCCGGCCGCTCACTTCAAATCAAGAGCACGGCGCCCGTGCGCGTCCCGACTCCAGCGCCTCTGCGCAACTCGGTGAGTCTCCGAATTCCTCATTTCTTCAAATTTGCTGACTGTCCGCTTGCCCAGCAGCCCGAACCGTTTCTCTCCGAGTGCCCGGTTGAAAGGTATATTTCAAGCGTGCTATGTAGCACGACAGTAGTACGGTTTACAGCCACCAGGCACTACACCAAAAAACCAGGTTTTAAGTGATTCCCATTGTACAATTGCGAAACTACATATGGATTCATGTAACATTCTTTCGGTATAATACACCTCAATCATGTCACAGAGCACCTTCAACTAACTCGCGGATGCTCATGGGGCCAGAGCCATCATCGAGATTATATCCTGTGGTGTAGTCAGGTCCACCAGCGCCACCATCGCTTGCCTTGCTCGTGGCCAGGTGAGCATCTGTCGTGACCATATTCGACACAATAGACAGAAATTGATGGTCCAAATCCTGCAGAATCGTGGTTGGAAGCCAGTGAGGCGGAACCCATGGATGCCAGCGCGCGTGGCTGCCGGGCAAGTCGAACTTCCATCGGCCATCCTTCTCGAGAACGTCGGCGAGGTGGCGACATGCTGGACAGCATTTTTTGGCAACACCGATGGGAATGGGAGCGCCATTGACCTAGTAGAGATTAGCTTACTGAGCTAAATGTGAGCGGCATGTCCTACCTGTGTTTGCACATCTCGCAAGGCTCCTTTAGCCAGTCATATTCTTGCTCACCGCTGAACGAAGGATTGTAAGCAATTGAGGCCAACAAGCCTGCTTCGCAGTGTGTTGCACCGCGGTTAGGATTATTGAACTCGTACACTGCCTCGAGGCTCTTGACCTTGTCAGCGACAGCTTCAGTCCAACGACCACGCTACTTCCAGTGTTTAACCAGTTCGTCGACACCATATGCCTGGTCCCGAGGTAGTTCAATGACCTGGATATTGTCCTTGACACTCTTTTTGGCAATGTGGGTGCGCATGAGATACTGTGGGCAGTTTTCCATGCGCAGGCAGCCTCGAGGAAGTGATAAGTTCTAACATGGTGTATCCTGTGACAGTCACCGCCACTGGTCATCAAAATTCAAACTCCGCTTGGCGGGTGCCACGGAGAGTACCCTCCCTCCGCGATCGCCAACTCAGCGGGACCGTGTAATTCTACCTACCTACCGCTCAGGTCAACACCTCTTGGGTGTGCCAGGTCAACGATCAACACGCCGTTTAAGGGAATTCTGGCCTCCTCCTACATCCATTTATAGTAAGTTTGTTTGCTGGTGACGTAACGCGTGTGCCATATCCGAAGTCGTCCTTAGGCCGATTCTGTTCTTCCCCTGACTCTGGCTGGTGTACTCTTGTTCCATTTCTATTATCATTCAACATTTGATCTTTAAGCGCCTGCTAAATATACATGAGAAGCAAATCTGACATCTGGAGCGGTGATGCTCAAATGATCTCCTGCCGATGAGGGGCCCCACTTCTCATACTTCTGCAGATAAAATTGTTATATACACTATCTTGTTTCTATTATATACCCCTTTGCTAGAGCTATGAACCGATGCTGATTCACTGATACTCAAAGCGTCGAAAAGTAGGAGGATTTAAAGTTGCCCGCTTCTCGTGTTTAATGTTGCTCTTAGCTATACCCCGAGTGTAACGACTGCACATAAATGGCTGGGAGAACTGCCATTGAACTCCGTGTTCATTTGGCTTGCTTGGGAAACAGCAACAAGCACGCGACTAGGGTCATTAACTTGTGCAGCATCTCCGGACACAAGATCAACTTATTTGTGCTTTGAATTGTATTGGCAAATGAGGATCAATTAGTCATTTAGTCGACTTGATTCTTAAGTAGTACAGTACACGGCCAAATCACGATCAATTCGACTCTCCTCCAAGTTAAATACTGTCCGACCAGGGGATCATTTTAACACAAAGATCGGCGGTGAGGTCAATTACCCCACCTGCAGCAAGGGCACGATGGGCCTCGAGTAATTCCACCTCATCGACATCAATGATGTCTCCAGCATCCTCAAGCTTGTTCCCCTTGTATTAGACGATTCGATGATTTCAATGGAGTCAGTGTCACTGCCATTGTTTCCATTGACATTCCCGGTACTTGAGGACCCACCGCCCACGGACGGAGTCTCTGAAATCTGCATCAAATCAGTACACATATACATAAAATGACTCGGAGGTATAGTTGATGCGCCCTTGTATAATCAGAGTTCAAATCTCTGACGGCAACATCAAAGATGCACCGTGGGACCGAGAGAATGACAAAATTATCGTCTCTCGGTGTCGAATCAGGTTGCGCTAATTTGACAGAATTTAGTACTGTAATCCGAATTCGAAGCATAGTCAGTCGCTTGGGCCTTCCAGAATCTTTGTAAGACCGAATATGCTTGACAAATCTACCGTTTGTGAACGGTGAAGCAAATTAACGCGTCCATTCCTTGTATGTGATACAAGTGCAAGGAGACAAAAAAAATAGTGGAAAAACCCAATGCACTCTATTATGTTCCTCTATTTTTCCCTAATTTTTACACCTTGTCAAATGCCAGACCCCGTAAAGACGGGGATCGAGTACGAGAGCCACATTCTCATGTCGAAAGGACTGTTGAGGAATCTCCACAGTCTGGGGCGCACAGCCACGATAATCAGGGAACCCGTTAAACGGGCAAGGTAAGCGTCCATCATATAAATAGTAAGGTTCAAACTCCGATCTGCCCCCATCAACAAAGACTGGTCAGCACCGCGTCTGAGCTCCCTACAAGGACATGGTATCTTTGCTCTTTCTTCTTGATCCCAGGAGCGATCTTGTGCCAGCAGAAACTTCGCTGCAACCTTCCTCTGGTTGGCCTCGGAGAGTCTTTGGGCTTCTGCGACAACCTCGACCAGGGCCTTCTCCAACTACAAAGCAAAGAATTGCATTCTCCACAACGACAATCTACGCGACAGATAATCAAGCCTCGACGCCCACCGTCTTCTTGATCGCCCTCTTCTCCCTCTCCAAGAACTCTTTGAACGTCGTCAGTTTGATTCCGTACTTGTCCAGCGTCCCCGGGCTGTCCGTCAATCCCGTCGCCCAGACCTGCCTCTCGATCGTCGGCAGCGTCTTCCTCTGCGTCTCCGTCTCCTCCTTCGTGCGATACTTCACGGCCACCTCCACGCCCGCAGCCTCGGACAGCTGCTGTGCGATCTCGCCGAACGTCAACCGCTCGTACACCAAGTCGATCTCCTTCCCGTTGAACTTCTCTGGCTCCAGGAGCGCGGCGGCGGCAAACTTGCCCACGTCGTCCGCGTCAAAGTGCTCCATCTGAAAGTCCGGCGAGTAGCTCACAGTCAGGACGCGCTTGTCCATGTACTCCGGGAAGTGGTACATCGGCCCGGGTGCGATGTAGTTGTGCATCAGCCACCCCGGCCGCAGGATCGTGTACTTGAACCCGGACGCGCGGATCACCTTCTCGACGCCCGCCTTGCTGCTGTAGTACTGCGACAGGAACGGGAACTCGGATGCGATCGTCGTCCAGTCGTCGTACTGGTTCGCCTTGAACACAGTTGAGGCCACGAACGTCGTGACCGTGCCCGTGGCGCGGGCGGCGGCGACGAACGTCTCTGCGTAGCGCGTCTCGCCGAGCGGGTCGGTGAAGTCGGGGAACGTGTTGAGGAAGACACCGGTGACGCCCTGCATCGCTGCGGTGAACGCGGGCACGTCGTTGAAGTCGCCCTTGAAGAGCGTCGCGCCGAGCGACTGCAGCGCGAGCGCCGCGGCGGACGAAGGGTCGCGCACGAGCGCGTGGACTTTTGCGCCTTGGGCGAGAAGGAGTCGGGCTGTGGACGCGCCTTGGCGCCCAGTCGCGCAGGTGATGAGGAAGGTGGACATGGTCTAGGTAAGATTTCGAGATATTATTCGCGGTGTTCGCTGAGGTTGATGAGATGCAGCTCTGGAATGGTTTGCAGCATCTCTCGTCGACTGCGAGCGTTAAATACTGCCCCGCCGTCACTACTTACGACCTTATTTCTGTGACGCGCAGTCACCGCAGGTCACGTCTTGTCATTGCTCTGTTACTTGACGGGCCCGATGACCTCATTTCTGCTTACTTGCTGTTCAAACTTGCTTTATAATTATCTCTGGCTGCCGTTTAAAAATGTGTTGTACTCGAAACGATCTTTTGGTCTTCTCAATGCCTCAATGGCGTGTCTGTATGATCTCTCTCCTGCTGTCGTTGTGGACCTTATTTCTTTTTGTTTCGCGTAGCAGACATGGATGTTACAGATTTTTGTTGCAACAGTCTACCGACGCGCTGTGGTTGTGCATCAGTCACCTTGAGTGCAGTTTCTGGCGGCTTCTTCCAGGAGACTAGGTAACATAAAACAGAATCATCCCAGTAATAGACGAGATAGTAGGCTCTGCTGCGCAGCTTGCCTACTGGTGCTCATTTTCAAGTGCAATTGGCAGTACAAAGGGGAGAATGGAATTTCCTATCCGGCCCATGTTACTGTATTTATGTTTGACTGTGACCTCGACCCCTAACTAGTGCCACCCACGACGAGCTGGTACTTACCTGACTATGTAGGCATGAATATTCCTCTGATGATGCTCCAAAGTGACGGATCCGTCGGCTCGACGATGACCTCGTTCGCTCGCCTCCGCCTCCCGAGCCAACGGGCAGATACATTTACGCTTATAGAGTGAAGGACCACTTCGACTAGGTCAAGGATGAAGCCCTTTTCGGCAAAATCGACATCCCTACTGGTCGCTTTGACTACCGCGTCCATGCCACATTTGATGCATCCGCCGTGATGGTCTTCTTGGCCGTGTATAGTCCAGATTGCGGGGTGGTCGCGCGCATCGCGCGATTAATCGAGTGCCTTGCGCGCGTTTTCTCGAAGGTCTGCAGAAAGAGCTGGACATCGACTGGGGGCCCACCTGGCATCCGGTGACGGCACCATTTTTCGGCCAGGCATCTGTGGCTCTCGCTGTCGTGTGCCCGCGTAAACTGACCTTACTTTTAGAAGTCGGGTCATGGCGTCAAGTGAACTTGCCACTCATGTGCTTTTAGATTGGGCCGACCAACAACGACCCAAGTTCTTCAAAATTTTCGTGATCTGATCGCGGAGACGGACTCACCAAAGTGAAGGATAACTTAGACCTGGCGGAATCAAGAATTCATGTATCAAGGCATATCCTGTAAACAGTAATCCCGCTGGAGGCGAATACTCTCATCATCTCCATACTGTGCCTCTCGATCCCCAGGCTTTTGTGTACCGTTCTTGGGCACTCACGTCGGACCCGCCCTAGCAACCTCTGGCCTTTCTCTGCCTTGTTCGTTGACAATAATATCGACGAGCCCCTTCTTCCTTGTCTTTTTTTTATTGGGCTAGAGGGATCCGACGCTCCATGGCATTCTTTTCTTTTCTTTCGGCGACCCTTTTGCATTTTCTGTAACATGACCCGATGGCATCACTCTGTTTACGGTCCACCTTGATTTATTTCCGACCACAACCTCAGAGTTACCATCAGTTTTCGTCACTCACGGATGTGCAGTTTAGTCGACACTGATGCTCTCTTCTATTCCTGGACGGATAACCTCTCCAAGTTATCTGATTCGAAGTCGACATCGCTCTTAGTTCAGATCTCTGCACCGCCTTTGTTGCTCGACGTATGTTCTGTGCCTGGTGTAGCACCCAATTTGAATCTTCTCTTGTTGCGGCATAATTTGGACAAGGTCGATGCAAGCGCTTGATGCTGAAGATCTCACCATAGCACGCCTACTAGGGACTTGCCATATCGTTTCAACCATTTGCTTTGTCATTAATATGCTGGGATAAATTTCAATCATAATGATTAATTACTCGAATTCGACTCCTCTGACGACTTCGCCCCAGTCGTCTAGGTGGTCTGTCATTTTTTGACACTTCATACGCACATCGCGCTCGGCATCTTTACCAAGAAGCAAGTAGCCAGGCCACGGTCTACCTTGAGCAATCCCCTCTCCTCTCACAACATCGACAACGACCTCCATCGCCTTCGTCGGGTCGCCTGTCTGATTCCCGTCCTGGGCGGCATACATGCTCAGATTATCCCGTCGCACATCGTCGTAGTCCCTGATTGGATTGTGGGTATTGTAATTGTCAGCGGCACGTACCATCCTAGTCCGAAAGGCACTAGGCTCAACAAGCAGGACACGGATGTTGAACTGAGCGAGCTCGGCGCTCAAGGTCTCGGTCAACGCGTGTACAGCAGCTTTGGAACTCCCGTAAGGGCCTGCGAACAGTAAGAGAACGATCAAGCTGCAGAGATCCGCATACCCAGACCCTGCGAAGTAATTAGTTTCGCTCTTTACAGGGTAGGGCACTGACGATATTTTCAGCCTTCCATGCTGACCTGCTTCCCATCACGACGACTGTGCCTTCATGTTGGGATCGCAGGTAAGGGAGGCAAGCGGCTGTAACGTCGATGACTCCGAAGACGTTCACATCATATTGTTTGCGGAGAAGTGCCGAGCTGAGTGATGTCAGTGAGAGATAGAAGCAAGATATCAATCTCACCCGCCCTCTTCCAGTATTCCTAGATAGCAAGAGCCCGCGTTATTTACCAATACATCTAGTCGGCCCCAAATCCCGACAGCTTCTGCCACCCTTTCTCGAACTACCTGCTCCCCGGCCGTCACATCTAATTCGAGGAGTCGAAGGCTGTCGCTGGTGCCTTCCAAATCCTGGATGGGCTCTCGAGATCTTGAAGTGGCTATGACGCGGTCACCCCTTGCAAGCACAGAGGAAATCAAACAGTGACCGAAACCAGAAGACGTCCCTGTAAAAGGGATTTTCTAGTTCACGAAGATAATCGGACAGCGAGAATGGTATGACCTGTGATAAGCCAGACCTTGGAGGAATCCATTTGTTGGTCCTACGCAACCCGTAGATACACAAGATTATGGTATCTCACGAACCTCGGCCCTGGGAGAACACATAAGATGTACAATTTGTCAATGTGATCTGATTGCTTCTGAGTACTTTTATTGGGGAGATCGGTCCCGACTGCTTCCAGAGTTCCATTTATTTTGGTTTGACAGATGACGCAGCCGGGAAATAGCCGGTAGTGGATCCATGGCCTTTGAGTTTTAAATATTTAGTTGCTGTATAGCACCGGCAGTCGTTGACCACAGGGACCAACGGCAGGAAAAACTTGAAGATAATATCCGCTCCCCAGATTCGCGAGGAAAAAAGACCGACAGTCCTTAAGGCCTGATAGACTGATGAGGAGGACGGTCGTTCCACGACTCATGGTCGCTTGCGCAGATATTGAGGCACTCAGTTCCGAGCAAGGCAAGACAAGGCACCGAGAAAGTAGCACTTGTGTTGTGAGAGCGTGAGAAGCGCAGTGTTGCTTTATGGGACCGCTGCAGTTAAAATAAAACTTCCTCTTTCTGGGAATTATTCCGTGCAGCGGCCGAATTATGTTACGAGCAGCGTGCGCCGTGAAGCTCATGATCCAAGGTCCATTCACCAGCTGACGGTTCAAAGAGCACAGGCCAACTTACGTAACACCAGGCCCTTCCACCGTTCAACTCTGTCATTGTGACAATGCTTCACGGCGACTTGGTCTGTACGTCGATCTACGTACTTGTAGCAAAAAAATTCGCCACCTTTATTGCTGGTCTCCTCGCTCAGAAACGGATTCCCAGACCTCCCGCGTCATTTAGAATTTGTCTCAGGTCTGGATCCTCTATATAAGACCAATCTCCTATTAGCTCCTGAAATTGTTTCTTGTTCTCCAACGTCCACCATCCCTGCTGCATACGCCCCCGCACAGGACTTCCTTGTCCTCTGTCGAACATGCTTCAGCACCCAACAGCCCCTTCTACCGCCTGATCCTGTCGACGACATCGAAACATACTCACGGCATAACTCTGCTCCGAGCTTGAGCTGGACTGAGACTCAAATGGCCTACTGTGCCGCCCGCTCGACAGTCTCTATGGCTAGTACGATGGCTGAATATCAGCTGTCTCTGCTATTCAGGGGGTGGGACAGGTGCACGAGAGGCTGAGTTCACTCTCCCTTATCGACACCATGGCGCCCCGACGCACAAAGACCGCTCGTCTTTTGTGGAGCCCACCAACTGGATATAATCCGAGAACGACCTCGATGAGTGAAGGTCCACCAGACTGCAACCGGCTCAGTCGTGTTCTATGAACAGGCGAGCACGGGGCGGCGGAACTCCTCCTGCGGGTGTCCTCTCGGACGGGTCGAATCACTGGCTAACAGTGCGGCACGAACTACTGCTACTCAAGGGTGCCCCTATCTACGGCGAACCCAACGCTATAAAACACCTCGGAAGTGCTCAGGACGACGCCTTCGTAAACGCGACCAGTCAATGTGCAGTCTCCGAGCTCCCGATGCGTGCCCATGCGCGGCAGCAAAAATGGTCACCTCTCTTTTCGGCTTCGCGGGGGGAACAGGTGCACGAGAGGGCTTCCCGTGTCCCGTATCGACACCACGCTTTCCAGGAAGACACTTTCCTGACGATCCATCGCGAGCCGATATCGCAATGAATAAAGCTGTTGGACGACACCGCACAGACGGTGGGCCATAATCCCGCACCCGGCTCTTCACAGAGTACGAGCAGCGGTTCCCTCTGTGCACCAGATGTCCAACGGCACCGACAAGGTCGGCATTGCCGTGTCCATATGACTCCGCCATATCTATCTACTCTAAATTTATCTGCGCTGCATCGACGCACAGCCTAACCCGCTGCCTATACGCGTCGCCTGTACTAGGGGTGGTTCCCCTCCGGAGATGTTTCGAGAGTCGCGATTCGGAGACGGCTCCAGAATCGACTGTTGAGACCACACCTTCCTTGCGGGCATGGGATCCGCTTCGCGCCGGTCCTCGATCGCTAGCCTGGTCGGTGTGGTTTTGGGATGTAATTTTTGGAACCCCTTTTCCTCTTCGTGAGGTGCTGCTCCTCGACATTTAACGTTGGCCGAAGTGAGTGTTTTTCTCCCAGGTGGATTCCAAGTCTCATTATGATGAACTAGCATGTGTGACTGCCGGTAAACATTTCCCATTTGATATCGAGCCTGTCGACGTACTGCACGGAACAATCAACTCACATACTTGTACGAAGTTACAAAAAGGATTGTACATTATGCAATATACTCAACAACTTATCCGCTCCAGACAGCCGGTCCCGGCTGAGTGTAGTTGGCGGGAATCGGGTAGTACATGTTAATAAGGATGCCCGGTTCCTGGTGATAGGTAAACAGTATATTCTAGGTGTCAGGAATTTGCGTACGTTTCCTGTGTAAACCCCGGGAATAGAAACCAAAGGACGGGGGGTACCGTTGCCTCCGCCAGTGACAGATACCTGGCCGCACGAGATGTACCATTGGGCTGCGCAATTTGTTTCAGCGCACAGGACATCCCGAGAGGTCTTGGTGTGTGCTTACCTCCCTGGAACGTTTCGGCGGCATGGAGAGCGAGGGCCTCCATTCGGACAAGCTGGAAGAACCATGAAAAGATGTCCAGAAGTATCGTCGTGGATCTCACATATTGTCCTGTCGGGAGAGTTTTGGGGATCGTGAAGCTGACGCCCGGGACGTCTGGGATACACTTAGGATAGTACCGCAATAAACAAGTATTCAGGGCGCACTCTGAGCAGGGAACGATATGGAGGACCCTCCGTTGGTAACCGCGGTTATCTGGTAAACCTGGGAAGCGATTATATGGGCGTAAGATCAGGGAGGGGGGACACATGCTCAAGCATGTACCTTGAACCACACCGCCCCGTCGCCCGCAAATGAGCTGACGTTGCCGGTTGGCGCCTTGGCCATGTAGACGTTTATGACCTAGACGGGCGGGATGGTGAGCGCATGGTCAGTTGGCTCAGCGCGACGGACTCCTGGGTGATACACAGTGCCATCGCTCATGATCCCGAGCGTCGAGCCAGCAGCGACGCTGATCGTGCTCGCCGTGCCGGCGGTCGCAGAGTCGTAGCATCTGAAGTCGGCGCTGGTGACATCCACGACCTGCGTCAATGGTTAGTGCCGGCGAGTCACGACAGCGGGGAGTGGGCAGTTACGGGCGCCTGGCTGTTGTAGTTGTTGGTTTGGCGGACGTTGGCCCATGCGGGCGTTGTGACCCCTCCGACAACAAGAGAAGGGAATGTGTCTAGCAAAGATTAGCTTTCGCCAGGTAAGGCCCAACAAAGATTCACAGTGAGCCTGGACGTGCGAGACGAGCGAGGAAAGCGCGAGGGCCACCAGGGATATCATTTTGCGAATAGACTGTAAGACGATGCTTGAAGTCATGACGCCCTCTCTCGACCTTTTATGAAAGCGGCTACATAGAAGGCTATCAATAGCCATCTCGTCATCTCAGCTCCTGACATGAGCGAGTGAGAGATGAGAAAACGAGAGAAGCTGGTCAATCAGCAGTACCGACGAATAGACGAGGCTTCCCCAGAAACACATGAAAGCTTATAATGAAAGTGACGCATAAAGACAGGAAAATCGTCGGCTATTTCGGATATTTGGTGCGATTCTCGGGCGCAAGGATGATACCATGAGAGGCACTTGTGCCGAATGCAAGTTCTACTGGTCAATAAACATCTCAGCTGAGTGTACCCGGAGATAAAGTGGAGCCAGAGTGTATGCGAGCGATTCAATCGGAGACCCCAAGACCGTGCCGTTGGGCTGAGTCGGTGCTATGTTGAGGATCAGGCTCGGAAGATCCAAGATACTAGTACTAGACCCAGCGCGCTCGCCGAGACTCGAAGATCGAGCAAGTTTTCAGAAGAAGCGGTAGGGAATCCGACGGACACAGTTCTGGGATTCCGTCCGCGCGACACCAGGCCAGAAAATAGGACAACTGACACAATTGGTCCTGGGTAGACCAGTCTCGGTCACATGGGACGCAAAACGCGTTGTTGGTGATTGTTTACTGTTTCGTCTGTTCTCTTCCAGTTCCCTTCACGACTACCCGTTGGAATACTTGCCCGCCTAGCCCGAAATCTTTGCCTTTAACAACCACCACCATGCGTTTGTCATTTCTGCCCTTTTTTTCTTTCTTTGCCTTCTTGGCAGTTCCTTCGAGGGTCGCAGCGTGTGAGGGCGAATGCATAGTAGGGATCACTGACGCTTTCTGCGGCCTCTACCAACCGCCTGTAGAGCATGTTCTGCTCGAAGTTGTGAGGAGCCCCACGCTTGTCTCTCCCCTACGAATCTAACTCGCTCGCTTTCCAGGGTCAAGCCGTGATCACCAGATACGGACTAGTTTCTCTATCTCCCGATTTTATGGTTGGCCCCGTCATGAAATCGTACCGAAACAACTCCTACACTGTGCTCGAAAACGCCATATTCCCGAGTTACTTCCACGGAAAATGTCAGGTCAACGGCGTCGATCCCGCAGGTTGCCCCAACCCAGATTGTCCTGTCGTCTGTGGAACCCCCGGATCCCTCGTACACTTCTATTTCACCCTCTTGGGCCTCGTACATGACGCAGTCGTCAATATCCTTGTCGACGCACTATCTCCTGGTTCTGTACCATACGCTGCCCTCGAAAAGACTGTTTCTCGACAGGCCACAGGCCCAGGCCCTCGAATGCTTCGATACAAGCGTTCCATGCCCACTCTTGACGGCAAATCCTCCGTACCTCTGATCTCCAAGCGGGAAAACCTAGGAAATGACGTATTACGAAACGCGATGAACCACGTCGGCCCTGCGCTGGACAAATTCTGTGGTGGACGGGGAGATCTGCCTCTCTGCAGCTGGGAGAAACCAATGAAGGAGCTTATTCTGAGCTACCCGTGAGACCTCCTATTGCCGCCACACCGTCCCATAATCTACGACCACTCATCACTTTTTAATACCCCGGCTTCTGTATCTCACATTCTATTGTATCCCGCATCCTACTGTATTTTTATTTACAGATAACAAGTCTCGTTTTGTATATACCATCGTCTCAAAATGGAACATAGCGTTGCGCTAATAATAGTTGGATCAATAATTTCAATAATAACTCTTTCCAATAATAACTTGATTCTCACCGCTTGTGTCGATTTTTATCCGTACAATGGCTGCGCAACGGCAGACACCTGTCTACATCTGCTGACCGGACCTCTGTCGCCATTGATTAATATACATTCCTCACTGTCTAGCGTTTCGAGTCGACTCACTTGCGACCCGTCGGCCTCCGATCGTGAAGGATCGCAACTCAGCTATTTTTGAGTACTGCGCTTTTGTGTCGGGCGTAGAATATATATCATGATCCTGCCACGTCCGCCCGTCTCTCCCCCTTGTATATCATGCTTTTCTTCGCGCTTTGGAGTCTCTGGTTTCTGGATGTCGCTCGAGCCTCCGTCACTGTGTATGGCCAAATTCCGATGGGAATAACCAGCGCCGCATCGCCAACGGCTACGGTGGCTGCAGCGTACAATGACACTGTCTTGAATCCTCCAGAAATTCCAGATCCTGCTCCAGCCACTTCCTTTACTTTGACCATACCCGCCGCCAACACAAGCGTAACAGGACTATCTATTCCGATCAAGGGTACATTTTTTGGGTTTTCAGTCGAGATGTCCGTCATCACACAACTATGTCAGTTCATACTTTGACGTCTTTCCGAGCTCTCACCTATCGTTCAATTAGTTGGGAGAAATTCGTAGGTATCCCGACACAGGAACGCCCGCAAGTTTAATCACGCGCCACAGGTCACTCATTCAAGTCCCATTCCTCAACCTGATGGCGAACATCCAAGAACGTGCCGGAGCTGTCCATGTTCGTATCGGCGGAAATACCCAGGAGTTTGCATATTATGTCGACACACTGCCAGAGAACAGGGCGATCTCAAAAGAAAAGGCAGACACCAACAATCCAGTCAGTCTAGTCTCTCAGCTCACCTGCCACGCCCTGATAATTTCCACAGACACAAACTCCGGCCGTGATCTATACCATGGATCTGTTCTATCTGCTTGCGAACATATCAGCCTTAGTCGATGTCAAGTGGTATGTCGGTGAGTTACCGAAGCAGCCGATGTTTCACCGCTCTGATCTATGTTTTATGAACCAAGGTGTGCCATTCAACGATACCTCGGACTTCCGCTTTCAGATCGTGGAATACGGCGAAGCCGTTCTCGGGGACAACTTGCTTGGGATTCAAGTCGGGAACGAGCCTGATCTCTATGCAGCGTAATTCATTTCAATTACTTCGATACCGCGCGTTCACTGACCTCGCCTTCGACTCTTAGCCACGACCACCGGAACTCGAGCTACTCCCCCCAGAACTACGCCAACGAATTCGGCGAACTGGTTGCGGCCTTTGCTGCAGATGCCAACATCCCCGTCAAAAATACCCTCATCGGCCCAAGTGTGTCTGGGACATGGACACCCGAAGACGTTTTTAATACTGGCTTTATCTCCGACTACGCGAACAGTTTAAGCGCTCTCTCCGTTGAACAGTAATATTTCTGCGCTTCTACATCTATGACCGCATTGACCCACATCTAATCAATTAGCTACCCCACGGATAATTGCTTTCCCGAATATGGTATATTTCTTTGTGGCTTACAGGAATGTCTGCTTATATTTATTCAGGCATTGGTGCTTACCACGACCCGCAAACCGAGTTTTCTGACTTCCTGAACCACACGTCGGGCGTGGCGCTCGTGCAGCCGTACTTGAACGCCACTGCTGTCGCCCAAGCAGCCGGGAAGCCGTTCTTGATGTTCGAGACGAACAGTGCCTCGTGTGGCGGTTTCCCCGGAATCTCGGACAGCTTCGGCGGGGCGCTGTGGGCGCTGGATTATGGGCTGCAGGTGGGATTCGTCACTCTTCCGAAGTTCGGCGCCGGCTCACCACCCCGAAGATGGCATACGGCAATTTCTCCGGCGCTATGCTGCATGTTGGAGGGCAGAATGTGTTTTATAATGTCCGTTAAATTCATCTCTCCGTTTATAATAATCCTTATGTCCGTTGTACAGCCATTTACCGGTAGGTTCCCCAACATTAGCCTGGTTCAATGTCCATAATCCCCTCCACTAGCTCCCCCAACCAACGTATCAAAATACTACGAATGGACAGTCGGCGCAGGTACGCTTTCAAGTCTCCCCATACCCAATCCTCCGTGGCCGAACGAACGCCCACAGTGTACTACTCCGCGCTCATCTCGGCGGAGGTCTTCGGCAAGACGAACACCTCGCAGATCATCGACCTTCTCGGGAACAACGCGAGCATATACACGCCGCAGTACGCGATCTACGAGAAGGGCGCCCTCGCGCGCGTCGCGCTGTTCAACTACATCACGGACAAGTCCGGCGCGAGCGGCTACACGGCCACGATCACCGTCTCTGGCGGGAGCGTGCCATCCTCCGTGCAAGTCAAGTAAGCTCCTCGGCGCATTTTGCGAGTTGCAGAGAACCTCTCTGACAAGGGGCCAGGTACTTCTTGTCGGACTCGGTGTCCACGAAGAACAACATCACCTGGGCGGGGCAGGTACGTCTCGCTGTCTTGTACCTTTTCTTTTTTTATCGAACAAACTCTGCAGACGCTCGGGGCGGCACACAACGTCGACGGCCGATTCCAGGGGAACCTGAACGTCGTCACGATATCCTGCGACACGGGCGCCAACACGTGCCGCGTGCCCGTCCCCGCGCCGGCGTTCGCGCTCGTGTTCCTAACGCAGCAGGCGGCGATCGAGACGGTCACGTTCTCGACGAGCACGTACACCAACGCCGCTGGCACAGCGACGATCGCGTCCGCGGTGCTCGCGACCAGCAACGGGATGTCCGGCAAGAACTGGACGGAGCTCGGCAGCACGAGTCCCGGAAGCGTCAACGGCGTGGTCCAGTATCTGGAGGCCAACGTGCTGGGGCTGGTCGCGGCGGTATTGACGGTGTGGGTGCTTGGACGGGGAGATAGACTGTAGAGGGATTTTCAATTGTGACAATGTAATACATACATACTAGAGCAGGCGTGCTCGGATAATCGCCACATTCGCTATTAGTACAGTATAATACAGCACACGGACTAGACGGACACACGCATTGCCTCTCGGATCCGGTACTCCCAGTATCTGTCGGGAAGGTTCAACGATGGGCGGAGGACAACGAAAAAACGCACTTCTTCCGTATCGTATCATGCTCGTCGGCGAGGGATTTCCACAGCTGCAGCCGTCGCATTCATAAACAAGGGAGTGCAAGTGGACAGGGAGCCGCACCTCGACAGCCTTGTCGATGCTCTCGCCGCCCGCCTCCTCGTATATGTCCGCGAGGAACTCGACCGCCGCCGCGCAAGGCAGGTCCGCGCCCTTGCCCGGTGGCGGCGTCTCGAGGTCGACGATGTCCGTCGGTGTTGTGGGCAGCGCCACGGTGTATGGCTGCACGAACGCGGCGACGGTCGCGTACGGGAGGTGGTTGTGCTCGAGCACGCCGCGCAGGTAGTTCCACGCGGACGCGTTGTTCGGCGCGAGCGAGATGTTCTGTTTCACGTATCTGCGGGGCGCAACGTCAGCGCACGCACTCCCGAAGCGCAGCGGCGGTGCGACGACGCACATCAGCTCCCGGCGCGCGACGCGCGCCCTGTCCTCCTCGCCCTCGCGCACGCCCGACTGAAACACGACAAAGAAGCGGTGGTGCCACGCTGAGTTGTTGCGCACGTCGCGGTTCATCATCGCATCGACCAAGTCGAGTTCGGTCGTCCACAGAGCAGGGTCCGCGTCGCCGAAGGCCGCGAGCACCCACTGGCGGTGCGCCCATGTATGGTAGTTCTTCTCGTCCGCGCGCAGCGCGCGCGCGACGAACGCGAGCTCGGCGGCGGCGCCGCGTGTACGGCCGAGCAGCAGGCGGCGGTGGTGCCAGACCTGGTACGTCTTGAGGTACTTGTCCGCGAGCTCGTCCATGAGGGCGAGCTCGGTCTCGAGCGGCGCATCGAGCTCGAGGAGCGTCTCGTAGCGGTACTGCCTGCGGGCGGTGGGTCAGCGCGCTCGGTCGTCTCCCGCTCTCCACGCGCGCATCGAGGTGAGAATGTTGGCATTACCGGCACGCTGGTGTACCGCAGGTCCGTCGTGGATGGGAGAGCCAAAGCGAGAGAGACCAGGAAAGAGCGAAAGAGAACGCACCATGCAGAATAATGTGCAGGATTCAGCCGAATGACATGCTCCGTGAGCTCTAGCACACGCGCGCTCTTCTCGCCTGCCTTGACGATCCCGCGAAAGTAGTCCGTCACGTCTCTATCTATGCGCTCCTCAGCTACCAACGAAGACCTGCAGGTTCAGATCGATGGACTGACACTCCTCAGCATAAAAGATGGGCGCGAGGGGGGTCGTGTTCTCATACTGCGGCACGGGCACGACGTCCGCCCACTCGGGGCGCGCAGAGTATAGCACGGGCGGCGAGGCGGGGGCGGTCATGGTGGTGCTTGTGAAAGAGCGTTGTGGACGCGCAAGAACAATAGTAGACTAGTCATATCACACTTGTCTCCCACAACAAAAGTACTCGATCATATCGCATATATATACGGTACCACCAGCTATATAGTATTCCGAACGCGGCTGTAGTAATAGAACTTGAAGGCGGCAGGTATCTGATCAAGATTGGGGAGGAGGAGTATGAAGCTCGTATTACAGCAACGCCAGCTAGTTCAAAAGAAAAATCAAACAATCCTTTACATTGCGCCCCCACCTCAGGCAGCAGCAGGCGCATTGCTCGCCGTGTAATCCTGCGTAGCCATCAGCACCTCCACCTGCGAAACAGGCAGCCGCACATACCTCCATCTCCGCATCCAGATCCGCCGCCGTTTTCGGCGTCCGCTCGCTCTTCGGCCGTCCCCCCCGCCCCCGCTACCGCCACGTCCACGCGTCGCGTGCCGGTCCTGCATACGAATCGGTGAGCATCAACCCGACCTAACCACGCAAACAGACTGACCTGACGGTGGCGGTGGTTGCCGCAGCGGGTGCAGGTGCAACGCGCGACGCGAGAGTGGCCGGCGGCGTGGGCCGCGCAGGGTCGACGACTATCTCGATCTTCATTGGGCGTCCTATAATGCGATAGGCGTGGGTGTTGATGGGCATTGCGGTGCAGGGGGAGAAGGGGGGGAGAGAGAAGCGGTCGGTCAGTCGGGTGTCACTGGCGCGCAGAAGCAGAAGAGAGGAGGGTACGGCACGGTTAGCAGCGGGGCGTCAGAATAACCAGATGTCCGGATCTAATACCAGGTATCCCTCGTCGCTGTCCTGTCTGTCTTGCGGTTGCGCGCCATCCGCGTTTGTAATACGCGCCATCCATTGCCCTGGAATCGGTTAGGTGTACGGGTGCACGAAGCTCCCTCGAAAAGTCCGGATGAGGAGCCTACAGTCGACGGAGTCCCAACGCGACTCCGACTCCGACCCACACCCAACCCATACACTCCTGGTTACAGCGGGGAGCCGTCCACATCCCCCCACGGTTACGGTTGTTCGCCGTACCCACGCCCTCCAATCGTGCAAGGCTGGCCAGACCTGCAGATAGGGGCACTGCGTGTGCACCGACGGCATCGGGACATTGTTACGTGCTGACGCATCGACGGCACCGACGTTACGTGTGCACTGACAGCACCGGGGCGCTGCTGCGTGCGTGGGCATCGACAGCGATGGGGGCGTTACTGCGTGCGTCAACATCGGGGCACTGCTGCACCGACGCCAACGCCACCGACGATAGTATGTCCCGTGTGTTTGTGCGAGTACGGCGGAGAGCCATACCCGCGCCCCCCAATCATGCGTGGTTGATCAGACCTGCAGATCGGGGCGTTGCTGTGTGCGTTCGCATCGACAGCAATCAGGGCGTTGCTGCGTGAGTGAGCATCAACAGCATAGGATCACGGCGAGCCGTGTAAGGGTCCATCTTTGTCTTGTCCAGTCTTGCGTGAGCGGCGACAGACAGGGAGCGACGAGCGGATGCTAAAAAGGAGGAGAGGCGCGGCGCGCCCACCGTGCCTGAAAGCGAACGAATGAAAGGCTACTAACTGCCATCGATGAGCCGGTTGTTGTATTGCTGGTACGCGCGGTTGCCGTCACCCTTCTTGGAGAATAGGACGGTGGCGACGCCCTTGGAGCGGCCGGTGGCGTCGTAGTGAAGCGTGACCTCGCGAAGCGGGCCGACGGTAGTGTGAAAGAGTTCCTGCACAAATACAAAGTCAGCATTGAGTTGGTTAGAGTGCAAGTGACAACAAACCTTGACTTGGGCTTCGTTGACGTCGGGGGGGAGGTTGGAGACGATGATCTTCTCGGCGGGCGTGCTGGTTGGCGCAGCGGCCTTGACGGCAGGGGTGGCGGCCTTGGCTCGCGCACGCGTGGCGGGGCTCAGACCCTGATTTCCGAGCACCTGTGCGCGTGCCTTTCCCCGGTTGGAGTTGGTGCGACGCTCGGTTTTGGGGCGCGCTGCGATGATCTGAAAACAATGAGAAAAGTGTGGCGCAAAGGAGAGACGACTCGTACATCGTCAAGGGACATTTCCATGATCGTAGCTGGCTCGTGGAGAAGTTTGAATGGGACTTGGGGCTTTGTGGTGTGTGGCTTGGGGGTGGCGGGGGAAAGCAAGGAGCCGCGGAGGCTGTGCACGTTGGCCTTGTTGATAAACGGGGTTTTCAAGCTCCGACTCCGCTTACGGTCGTGACTCTACGCATCTGCAGCGGTCTAACACTTTCTTTCCTTTCCTCCTCCTCTACAGCTTCCTTTTCCTTCTCTGAAATGGGCGGCCGAGGCCGGGGTGGCTTCGGGCGTGGCCGCGGCGCCTTCGTTGCGCTGCCAATGGGCCTCACGCACGCGGATATTCAGTCCATGTCTCGCGAGGCAACCGCAATGTACCCCGTGCGACCCACTGTTTGCTCTCGTTGCTGCCGCTCAACGGCCTGCTATGACAGTCCATGATCCCACCTGTGCTCACCGACATTTCCGTGGACGAGGCGCGCATCGCGGCGTATCAAATCGGTTTCGCGCAGCGCATGCGCAAGTCCGCGTACTACGTCGTCGAGACCACCAAGTCAACTGGTGCGCGTGTACCATGTGCTGTGTCAAATCGTTTATTTACGCATTATCTGGGTGTCCAGACCTACCGCGGTACAGCGACAAATACCGCTCGTCCGTCGCGAGCCAGCCGACGCTCAAAAAAAAGGACCTCTACGCGCCGTATTTCCCCCCGGATATCTTCGAGGGGTATTTCAACCCCAAGCGCAAGCGCAAACGTGAATCGCGCCTCTCATTCTGTATACCACGAACTCATATCTTTGCCAGCGGACGCGAAACCGACGCTCATAAAAAAGCGCATGAACATCGACGACATCGACGAGGACGAGGAGAAGGTGGTGTTTGCCTCTCTGTCTCACTTCCGCATACCGCTGTGTAGATAGAATAACTCATTCGGCACAGGACACACCCTCAGAGGGCTGACGCCGGCTCCGCGCCCGCGTCCGACTACGACGTCGACGAGGAGTACGACAACGACTACGCGGAGAACTACTTCGACAATGGCGAGGCCGACGACAACGACGACCTCGGTGGTGGCGGCGGCGGCGGCGATGATGGAGGCGGAGGTGGGTTTCTCCTTGATTTTTTATGCTTGGCGACCAGCCGCTCACCTGTGCTTCCAGGCGACTATGAGTGATCTACATACAGTCCTGCGTTTCCGTTCCGTTTTTGTATCGATATCGTTCAACACACTGTATAGTACCCAACCGTTTCGTTTCCGCTTTCTGCGCAACCGTGGCCGAACCCGCAGATTCGATCATCCACAGTGGGCCTAATGACCGCGTCCCCTGGCGATCGTACGTTCGCGGGCCGTTTCGTAGGCCCACGGACGCACACGTTCGCGGAATACGGCGTATCACCCCTCGTTGGTGCTCTCGGCATATTTTAAAACACGTACACAGCGACCCACTGGGCGCGCAGCCCTGCGTGCCTTCGCTCGGGTGTCCAAATTTTCTTCTGCCGCGCCCGTGTTATGCTTCTGACCGCGCCCACAGTCACCCGCCCATTCTGTATTGCTCCTACTCATGTAGATCATACTCACGTATCACCTGGTTTGATCCCCCTGCGATTCTTGTTTCACGCTACCGCGGCCACCGCATCGCTGTCGTTTGCACGCTGCTGCAAGACGCTTGGTCTCTGATTCTGTCGTGATTTGGGGAACTTAGCTCCGGCTGCGCTAGCGACTCAGGCCACTCGGAAGATTGACGGAAGACAAGCGCCCTGACTTGGATTCTCAAAGCTAGCGGCAGCTACATGAACTTGCGTATGGCTATGACGCCAAAAGAGGAACGAGATTCTGGCTCTGGGCAGCCCCGCCAGGTGATTCATGCGCGGCGACAATCTTCTCGTTCAGCAGGAATCTCGCTTACTTGTGTTTTCTGTGCTTCGGACGGTCGACATGCCCTGTTAATGTTGGAGCCCGTTCGTGGCAGTGCACTCTCCCGCAGGATCGTCGACAACGGGGTTATGAATGAAGACGCAAACAATTTGACTTTGGCATGCGAAACGCCGGCTCGAGGATTTCAGCGCTACGGGGACCGCCGCACAGACAGCGACGCCGCGGCGCAACGCGAGTAAGACTAGTGTACGGACATGGGCCGCTGCCCGATTTCATTCGCTTGAGGAGGACGCCCGGATGGGGAGATTCTAGATCCAGAGGCGACAAAGAGAACAAAAAGCCAAATCTGGAAGAGCGCTATGCTCCTGTCCACTGCCATATTCCAGGATAGGGCCCCTGCACGACGGCCGGTGGCGGGTCGTGCCACAGTCCATGGCCAACTGAAGCGCGGACAAACAGTCGCAGATGCAGATGATCAGCCAACTTTCTTTTTCTTCCGGGGCGGCTTTACTAGTCATTCTCCGAGGACGACCTTGGCTAGTTGCAATCAGGTGCCGGCATGGCTTCGTCTGGTATCAAAGCCATTTTTGGATGCTCGTGTGTAAGTTGATAGTCGCCCCTCGGATTTGGGTTTGGATTTGGGATATCCAGAATGCGCCTCCGACGCGACGAGGAATGACGGCCGGCAAGTCACTGTTTTGAATCCAGGACTGATCCATCTGCGGCTTGCGAGGCTTCATGGACAAACTAGATACGGAAGCCCAGCGTCGGGTGCGCATCCGATCTCCGCCAGGTGGCTTTTTGACTGGGTACGTCAAGGACCAGATCTGCGCTATGTGGTGCCGGGGAGTGTGTCTCAGATCTACGTCCCGCTGTATCACTTGCGGCGTATTGGTGTGAGCACGAGGAAGGGAGAATGTGCGCCTGTCCGCACATGCATCTCCACACAACGACTAGGCTATGCCGCGAATTGGGTGCTTCGACAACGGCGGGACGGCGAGGGGTGAGTTTCCGTCTGCTCCTTATTGTCGGGATGCTGATATTTTCCTTCCCTTTCAGGCGACCACGATTGATATGCATAGACACAATTCTTTTTCTTTCTTTCTATAGCCGAATCGAGGATACACTAAATTCAACCTGACGACCGCGTCCCGCGGGCGGCCGTGTCGTAGGCCCACGAGCGCATACATTCCGACACGGCGTATCACCCCTCGTTGGTGCACTCGGCATATTACAAAACGCATACACAGGACCCACAGGGTTCGCAGCACCCTCACATGTTTAATTGAAATTTCTTCTGTCGCCCAAGACGTGGCAAACAGATGTAGGCTTCTTGCCGCGCCCACAGAGCGACGGTAGCTGTGTACCCCCATCCTAGTTGATCCTATGCTTTTGGCTTGATTTTCCTGCGATTATCTTTTCAAGTTTACGTTACCCGGCAATCGCTGAGCGCTTAAGCTCTTAAGCGCCGGCTGCGCTCCTCTCTTCTGCAGCTTTCACTTGTACTCTGCTGTACAGCAAGTGGACCTGATTGCTGTCTTGGATTTGGGGAGCTTCTCGCTCAGACTATCTTCCATTGCAGTCATACACAAAGAGGAAGACAAGAGACCTAGTTCAGGTGTTGTGGGTCCAGCGCGAACCTGTTTCATCACTCGCCACTGTTTTTTCAACTCAGCGGCGATGCCAGTGGGTGTGATTTGGGCTGGT